>JAVYIG010001698.1:0-306922 GCA_035222895.1 Strongylocentrotus droebachiensis | reverse complement strand
TGTGTACCATGAATCTCGAGCGCCCTCTGGGGGGTGAAAGAGAGAAGCCCAAGAAGGAATCCATCACGGCGGTTTCATTTCGATGTGGCCTAAAAGATTTTCATTTAAAGAATCGTTTTGCATCTACTCTCGCTGTGTCACTAGCATTTTGCAAGTCCCAAAGTGATTATTTTAAATTCCCAACGACTGCTTCAAGTGTGAATTGATCTTTCCGTTCTTCTGATACAAACAAATTAAAATTAATAAATGTTTTAATGTTCAATAATCATACCATTAATTATAGGAGCAACTTAAGACTTTTTGATTTTCCCGTAATAGGCAAACCATAAATCAACTTCGGGGAAAGAGTCAACATGGTCAGATTTGTAGGAAGGATACAGATTAATCTTTAATTTCGGAGGAGGGGCGAGTGCGGGTGACATTTTAATGCAAAAAGGGGTACTTGAAAATGTTTTAGCTATGCCTGTTTTTCTCCTTCCATCTGTCAATTTGTTCTATCGTCGAAGTTGACTCCTCTCCACTTCATAATTACGAATCATGCAACTTATCGGTAATCCCGATATACAATGAGATAATCTGTCTATTCTTTCCTTTTATGTTTTCTAATAGGCTATGTTTATAAGAGTTCAAGTAGATCAACAGAAGCACTGCTGCCTGCAATGTAAGAGATATGTTTCTTTCCTTTCATATTGTTTAAGTTGCCTCACCCCTTACAAAGGGACAAATATTGAAATAAAATAAACCCATAAATTCGGCACCCTTCCAGCCATTGACTTCTAATTAATCGGTTCGAAGACAACTACAGATACATCATTGCAGTTATGACAAAACAGTTTCTTCAATTTCACTTGCAGTTTGAGATTGAGCATGAAGCGGTTAAAGTTAAACCCTTCCGGCAGAAGATGAGCGGAAGAAGCCGTCGTCCCCTAATATGGCTTGAAATTAAACACCGGTACAGGATGTTCCTCCCTCATGAACGGCGAGATTTGTATCAGATTAGGCGTTTAAATTAAATACAACCAGTCGTCATCCGAGACGCTTAACCGACGGAAAGACAAGTTGCCAATCGCCTGCGATTATCTTATTTATTGTAGGCTTATTTAATTCACTGAAATTGGAGACCAACCTCCATTGGACCTTCAGTACATCTGATACTCGGTTGTTTAATATCTACGGTAGATCAGAAAGACAAAGAAGATATTAAAAAGGAAGGAAAAAGGAGAGACATGTTGGACAACGTCATCTTGATTTTAATCGGTTCGTCTAGGATTAAAGCTGTTTTTCAAAGTTTACTTTTACGCATTAAAGTATCAGCTTTCGATTTGTATTTACATAAGTATGTTTGGCCGCTTGGACTAGGACAGCTAGAGACAGAAGAGAATGGAAATGTTATGAGGAGGGATTTGTCTAACGTCTGGATGAACTATAGCCTGATATGTAGAAGTATGTTCTTAAAACTTTACGTGTTTTGTTATCTTTTAAAGGACACTTCATCCAATAAATAAGTTTAGCTATTCAAATAGATTTATTGCATTCTTGCCTGTTAAACTACAAGATTCCCTATCAAAGTGTATGAGAGGGGTACAAAGCAAAATATTCCTAGCCAGGCGCGGATCCAGGATTTCTTAGGGGGGGGGGGCCCAAATTTGAAATTATGCGAGCCAAATATTGGTACGTAATGGTGACCAACAGTGACGTAATGCGGGGGGGGGGGGGTCGGTGCAGGGCGAGTTTCCCCCTCCCTCCTCCGCGAACGCGGACGTTTTGACGTTTCATTAAATTATTAGAGAAAGAAGACGATTCGTTGTACCGTTCTCAAAAATAATTCTCGTCTGAATTTAGTTTTTCCCCTCCCGCGCGAAGCGCGAAAAATTTTACGATTTATTAAATTATTACGATTCTTTGGAGAGTTCTCGACTCTTAATCCTCGTCTGAATTCAGGTTCTTTCCCTCCCGCGCTTCGCGCGGAAGCTTTTTAAGTTTCCTTTAATCATTAGAGAAAGAAGACGATTCGTTGTACCGTTTTCGACACTAATCCTCGTCTGAAATCAGTTTTCCCCCTTCCGCGCGAAGCGTGGAAGCTTTTACGATTCATTAAATCCTTAGAGAAAGAAGACGATTCGTTATACCGTTCTCGAAAATAATCCTCGTCGGAATTTAGTTCCCCCTACATCCCGCGCGAAGCGCGGAAGGTAACATTAAATCATTAAAGATTCGTATTACCGTTCTCGCCTCTGAATCCTCGTCTGAATTCAGGTTCCCCCCTCCCGCGCTTCGCGCGGAAGCTTTGACGTTTCACAAGAAAATGTTACGATTTATTAAATTATTACGGTTCTTTGGAGAGCCCTCGACTCTTAATCCTCGTCTGAATTCAGGTGCCCTCCCGCGCTTCGCGCGGAAGCTTTGACGTTTCACAAGAAAAATGTTACGATTTATAAGATTATTATTACGATTCTATGGAGAGCGCTCGACTCTTAATCCTCTTCTGAATTCAGCTCCCCCCTCTCGCGCAAAGCGCGGAAGCTTTTACGTTTCATTAAATCATTCGAAAGAAGACGATTCGTTGTAACGTTCTTGACTCTTAATCCTCGTCTGAATTCAGTCCCCCCCCCCCCCTCCCGCGCGAAGCGCGGAAGCTTTTACCTTTCATTAAATCATTCGAAAGAAGACGATTCGTTGTACAGTTCTCGACTCTTAATCCTCGTCCGAATTCAGGTCCCCCCCCCCCTTCCCGCGCGAAGCGCGGAAGCTTTTAAGTTTCATAAGATTATGAGAGAAAGAAGACGATTGGCTGTACAGTTCTCGACTCTTAATCCTCATCTAAATTCAGTTCCCCCCCCTCCCGCGCTAGACGCGGAAGCTTTTACGTTTCATTAAATCATTCGAAAGAAGACGATTCGTTGTACAGTTCTCGACTCTTAATCCTCGTCCGAATTCAGGTCCCCCCCCCCCCTTCCCGCGCGAAGCGCGGAAGTTTTATAATTTTCATTAAATCATTAGAGAAAGAAGACGATTCGTTGTACCGTTCTCGAAAATAATCCTCGTCGGAATTTAGTTTCCCCTTCATCCCGCGCAAAGCGCGGAAGCTTTTACGTTTCATTAAATCATTACAGATTCGTATTACCGTTCTCGCCTCTGAATTCTCGTCTGAATTCTGGTTCCCCACTCCCGCGCTTCGCGCGGAAGCTTTGACGTTTCACAAGATTATGAGAGAAAGAAGCCGATTCGCTGTACTGTTCTCGATTCTTAATCCTTGTCTGAATTCAGTTTCCCCCCTCCCCTCCTGAGCGAAGCTTTGACGTTTCATTTAATTATTAGAGAAAGAAGACGATGCGTTGTACCGTTCTCTATACTCTTAATCCTTTTTTCAAGGTGTTTTTTGTCTGCTCCTTTTTCTTTCTACGTCCTCTTCCGATTTGGGGGGACCGCCCCCCCCCCTCCCCCCCTGGCTACGTGCCTGCGGTCAGATAAACACATTTTGATACCTTGTCCGACCCCGCAAGCTCAGGGGTTTAAGACAATAAATTGCGGTCAGATAAGCATTCAGGGGCCCGCCTTAGGGCCCCTGGTGGGGTCGAGGCGGCTAAGCCGGCCCCGGAAGCTCAGGGGTTTTAGACGTTTATTTAAGGTCAGATGAGCATTTTTTTTTATACCTTATTATTTTATGACACTGGCAGGTCACTATTTGGCGTGGGTTCCAGGGGCGGAGCCCCAAAAAATCAGGGGTTTTAGGCATTAAATTACCGTCAGATGAGCATCTAAGGGCCCGCCGTAGGGTCCTAGGTGGAATCCAGGGGCAGAGCCCCCGGGAGCTTAGGGGTTTTAGGCATTTAATCACGGTCAGATGAGCATATTTAGATGCCTCATTAATTTTTAACACTGGCAGTTAACTATTCTTTCTTTCTTGCTCTCATTCTATTTTATTTCTCTTTAATATACTTTTTCAAAAAAGTGGGGGGGGGGGGGGGGGAGGGAGCTCGAGGCTCCCGATCCCCGCCCCACCTCGGCCTGACATGTAGGAATCTCGAG
Source organism: Strongylocentrotus droebachiensis (assembly GCA_035222895.1). Taxonomy (NCBI): domain Eukaryota; kingdom Metazoa; phylum Echinodermata; class Echinoidea; order Camarodonta; family Strongylocentrotidae; genus Strongylocentrotus; species Strongylocentrotus droebachiensis. Next base: position 302,893 of record JAVYIG010001698.1, on the reverse strand, counting down.
TCATATTTCTTGCCTGGCTGTAAATTTAGTAATTTGTCATTCTCCAACAAACACATACAAACGTATTTACTAAAAAGTGAGGAAAAATCTCGGAAATTATGTCATTTCTTTCCCTTTCCTTCCTTCTCTCTTATTTTGTTGATTGGGGGGGGGGGGGGGGGGGGGGGTCAACAGCCTGGGAGTCAAGGCCCTTTCGGCCCCCCGATCTCCTTCTTCCCCCTTTTCTTTTTTTCTTCCTCTTCTTTCTTTCCCTTCTCTCCTCTTTCCCTTTCCCTTCTTTTCCTTTCTTCTCTTTTTTTTTTTTTTTTTTTTTTTTTTTTTTGCGGGGGGGGGGGGGGGCCAAGGCCCGCTCGGCCCCCCCTGGATCCGCGCCTGTTCCTAGCATAATGTACAGTTTCTCAGCACGACCCGGGAATCACGAATTCTTGACAACGTGATGGACTATGCAACGCGATTTCTTTAAGTAGATATATTCAAATTTATAGATGCCTCCTTCCCACGTGTGTATTTTTCATAAATCATGTTTTTTCTTTCTTCTCAGCTATGAGTTTCCCTCATGGAAAAGTAGAGGTCTTGTTATTGAATTAACAGTTCTTTCCAACTAGAGCTAGGTGTATGATATATGTACAATCTCGCCTTGTACATCACATCAAAAAATGGCTGCTCCCATATCAAGCTAAGAGGAATAACATCATACCATGAATGTCTTCATTTATTTATCTCTTGTACATTTTCGTGAGGAATATTGTAGATCAATAATCAGAAATAGATCTCATCTTTCAGCATACCTATAGGTGTTTTTTTTCTCACACAAGCTTTCGCCTTTCATTATCAGTTTTGACCAATTACAATAACGCGCAATACACAAGTTACACAGGACAATGTGAATACAACATAATATCTAAGATAAACTCAAACAAATAAACAATTCCAGCATTTCCGTAAATGGTGGGCAAAATAATCATAACAATAAAAAGGCATGGAAGGAATGATTGTTTTTTTTTCAAAACTCAGTACAAATAAAATGTTGCAAGTTTTCCTAAACAGAGTTTCCTAGAAGTTCTTCACAACATGTTATTACTAGATTCCAGTAGCTTCAAGTAATTTGAGCAGCATTGTCTTTGGCCATAATTATCATAGTAAGTTACATTTAATAGTCGTATACGTATAGATGGTAATGGAATACCAATACAATAATATTGAAAACTTGGGAATACTTATATTATCAACATTTTAAAAACAATATCTAGTACTTGGTCATAGCAAACCTACCGTTTTTCCTTAGGTGTTAGGTTTAATTTTTCACATGCAAAAAAGTATTTTTATACATGATTCAGGGTCGTCAATGGTTTGTCAAAAGGAGGGGATATTCTGCGAAGGAGAGGGGGTTTGGACTAATGCGGGGATTTTACAAGAAAATAACAGGAATAAAAGATAGTTATATCTTCAGTCCTTGAAGACGAATTCTGGACGATAATTATTTTCTTACATTCATCTTCATTTTCTAGAGAAACGACTGACAGAAATACATCAATCAGTCAACCGAAGTGTTAAGAGCCGTGAATGATTTTACATGTTATAGTCAAACAGATTATATATCCTGTGAGGTGTCAATCATCCGAGGAATAGATACGAACGGGGTCGGTTCGGAGGAACCTCCTCATCAACACTCCTAAAAGAGAACACTTCCTCCCTCACCCTCTCTCCGTCTCGCTCTCTCTCTCTGTCTCTCTGTCTCTCTGTCTCTCTGTCTATGTCTCTCTCTCTGTCTATATATCTCTCTCTCCTTTCCCCCTGGTATGTCCATTCAAGTTGAAGCACTTCAATACGAAATCAATACCCGCCGTCTAAGGACGTTTGATTTTGATCAAAGAGTTAATATTTCAATCTCAAATGCGCTTTGGGGATGAGGCTGTTTTCTTTTGGGATGCAATACTGACAGAGAACGGCTTTCTAAAGTTCACCTTGAGGTATAGGCAGCGTCCGATCGGAAGTTGAAGGCCCTCCATCAAGTTTGACATAGCACTTCAGCTCATGACAGATCCATGTATATTTTAAAGAAAGCTGTCCTTGAGTATATTATCATATATTGAAGGCATGGTTTATTGATTGTGTAAGCTATTTCGCAGCATACGTTGCCTGACACATTCAGAATATTCATTATATATGGCTATTGTTTTAGTTAATTGCCTTACTAGAGCTTACATTACACCAAAATGTAACGAATATGTCACCAAATGACGATAGTCATGCCTTCAATGGACTCGCTCTTGTTTTTTATTTTCTCCCTTTCGACATCATAATTCGGCCTATATTGTGTTTTCAACATAGTTTATACAACTATGAATCCTATGTTGTAATTGCGATGATAGAACAAAAAAGTCAAGAATATCGTTGCATTATTTTATTTTGTCTCCTAAATCCCCATCTTCACCTACACAAGATACACACTACTGTCAAATTCGACCCATTACAATTGGATTAACGATTGTGCGACGCATGATCCGCAGATTATTTGTCCGTGGCCAATATACAATATCAACCGTATTTACATCGTCAACCTAGGATCAAGACATAAAAAACTAAATCTAACCCCAAACCTAAACGTATCCTAAGAACTCAACTGAAGCCCTAACCCTAAATATTTGTAGTGAGATTCCAGATTGTGGCTGTATACGGATTGATCATATGTCTAGACTAGGATTTTTGCACTCAGAGGTCTCCGAGGGGGCCGGGGTGCAAATTTCATTCAAATGCAAAACTAAATAATTTCAAAATTCCCTCATAATGTGTGAAAAGCAAATGAAAATATAAACAAATTCAACAACTTTTACGACAGTCAGACAGTAGAAATGGATTCGGGGGAGGAGTTTGGAGCAGGGCGTGGCACAACCACCCCTACCTCACTTACTTCCGGTGCTCTTGACTGCTCCAACTTCCGTTTCTTAGTGAATGCGGGGTAAATCCCTAAAAGGTATACTAGGCTTTTTCGTATTTAGATCAATACAAACTTGCGTCAATTCTCAAGGTCTTGTTTTATTCTTTTTACTTTCTATTGGAAATATGATACCACCAAAGTTCAAATTGTTTTGCTAGAACCTTTCACCTTTCAACATTTATCTCGCATTTCAGGTCATACGAGACCTTTGCCCATATCGCTACGGAGTGTAATATTTTTAAAAATATTTGTGTGCATGAGGGGAATCTTTAAAACATAGCCTCTCTCATAATAGATCCTTACAATACCATGAGAAAATCACTGCTGCTTTTTATTTACCAATCATTGAAAGTATGAGGGCACAAAGTTCTAATAGTTTTGATCGAATAGTTACATTTTGTTTTCAACTTTTTGTCTATATAATTATTGTCATTTCTTGGGCCAATTTTTGTTCTAAAAGTCTTTTGGCTTGTACCAGGACATTCATGACGGGTAGAGATGTCTAAATGAATATGACATGGATATTTCTCTCTCTTTGTGACTTCTTCCTCCAAACATTTACCATCATGGTGTTAGTTAAGATTCAGTTTGAGAGTGGCCTTTTCGGTTACTATGGGGACTAGAAGAGGAGAAAAAAAACTGGTCTGTTAAAGACTGTTTAACGAGCTCCTGATAATCCCTCCGTGAGCTTTATTTGCTATGTCGAATCCTTGTACTAGTTTTGGATCATTCAACTGAAAATGAATACAAATCATTCGTCTGATCTAAACATTGCTAATTAAAAGATGATTTTCATTCGCGCACGAACTGTTGGTGTATCTCAACGGTCGCGTACCATCAGTCCAGGTATTGAGGGGACTTTATGATATAACTAGATGGATGGAATGCAAGTGGACAAGACTATCGAATATGGGAGGGGCGTTATCCGGACACCTATCCCCTGGACATCCATCCACGGATAACCACCCCCAGTCAACTACCCCTAGGACAACCACCCCTGGAAACTACCCCCTAGGGCAACCACCCTCTAGGACGACTACCCCTGGGACAACTACCCTCCGGATAACTACCCCCAGACAACTACCTCCAAGGACAACTACCACCCGAACAACTACCCCCTAGTCAACTACCCCCGGACGACTACCCCTAGGACAACCACCCTCTAGGACGACTACCCCTGGGACAACTACCACCGGACCCCTAGGACAACTACCCCGGACAACTACCCCCAGAAAAATACCCCCAAGGACAACTACCCCTAGGACAACTACCACCCGGACAACTACCACATAGGATAAATACCCCCGGAAAACTACCACCCGGACGACTAACCCCCCGGACAACTACCACCCGAACAACTACCCCCCTAGGATAGTGATACGAGGGTAGGTGTCCTTGAGGATGGTTGTCCCACCACCAGATAACCACCCCCAGTAAACTACCCCGTAGTTGACTTGGGGTGGTTATCTGGGGGGTGGATGACCAGGGGGTAGGTGTACAAGAACCGCCACATGGCTTTGGAGTTTTACTCAGCTATGAACCCCAAATTTGCCAAATTTGCAGGAGCTAACACCAATTTTATAATTCATTTTAAGATAACGATTAAACAAATTTACTTTACATGTATAGATCAAACAGACAAACAGGCAAACAAACAATACAACAAACTAAAAAATGACGTCAAACCAAATTCTTATTATTTCATGGATTTATTACGAATGATAACATTATTCACATTTTTGTACAATATATTACAAGGTTTGACAATCAAACATTTCTCTCTACTGGTAGATACTAATTTCGGAAGTACAGAATTTTTTCTTTAATTATATCTTTGTAACAAAACAAGTATATACAAGAGCCTCTTAAAAATGAAAGAAACTAGACTTGCTCACCTCAGGTAAAATACTAATCTAAAGTATTATCAAAGTGTTCGAAAGTACAATATAATCGATCCTCGATTGACTCTTTACGTTGCATTTTAATTTTTTTTTGTACAGAAACATATCAATGTGTATGTTTGCACACTTACACGTTTATAATGCATAAACTGGATACATAAAAAACAACAATTTAAATTAATTCATTATTTCAGATTTTTTTTTTAGAAAGTTCATTTAAGCAGTTCACAAAAAGAGGGGAACACTATGTGAAAACATGATAAGAAGAATATTGGATGCAGATAGTCACATTGGGGAGAGCGATAGAAGTTTTTATATCTTGTGTTCTAGTATAGGGTTTTGCTAACTAAAGTAACATTTTATGTTTTTGCAGCAAGCTTAGATTTATTTTCATATAACAAACCACCCTAAAATTATATTAGATCTGTATTGCCATTGCGCTGCCATAACGCATGGAGGTTACTTTCTTTTGAGGGTGAAGTCTCCATTTACTTGATTGTGCGTGTGTGTGTGTGTGTAGGGGGGGGGGGAGGGCAAAGACAAATAAAGTATTAGGTATAGGGGGCATATACACTTTTTTTCTCTTGGCGCCAAGATTATGTTTTTAAGTGAATTCCGAGCCTTTATTTCACTTTTTGTTATCATTTATATATTCATGTATAAAGACATCGACGCTTTAGCGATTAAGGAAAGTCTAAATGAAAAAGTCGGGTTTGATGTACGTTAAAAAAAAAAAGGGATGAACCGAACGACAAGTTAATACATACTTTTGAGTGACAAGAAAACCTCACTCCTTTACACGTCTTAGATTACCTTTAATCTAAGGTACTAAAAGATACTACAAATTATACGAGTTACGCTCACAAAGCTTTTACCGAAATCTTCTCTTACACAAAGAGCCGTCCTTAAGAAGAATGGGGGAAGGGGGCTGCTTACCGAATTTTCTGACGTCTCATTAAAAACTGTTTTAGCATCCTGAGATAAATATTTGCTGACATGCATAATAAAGGGTCTTCAGATTTCTGAATTGTAGTTAGAGGTTCAGAAAACTAGCAAGAAGCGATATAAAAAACCCTCCAAAATCAACTGGTCTGATAATTACATTGGCTAAACTATGATATAATTATATAATAAGCTATAGGAATGTTCCCACATTTCAATAGGCAATGCAATTAAATGATAATGTAATTTTGAAAACGATATTAATTATGGTTATTTCTTTATTTGTCAACAGTCTGTTGAATCCTCCAACATACTTACATAACATAACATAAGATTCTTAAGTAGCACGATCGCAAATACTTTCCAAAAATCAAAAGCAATTTCAATAGCCCTTAAAGGTGCAAATATCACAATGACATAATTATGTCATCCAACCATGATTTCTATCAATACTATAGGGTTCTAAACTTACCCTTGTGTTGATATTTCGAAAGTGCTTGTGATCGTATTTAAAATTGATAAACTGTCATCCATTAATTGCAGTACACTATACATTCCTTTAAAATTGCTTTCTATAAAAATAAACATATACGGTTTAAAGCCAACAACAATAAATGATAAATATAAAATCATCTCGCATCCAAGACACGCATCGTGACGGAGAAATCTACGTAGCATTTGAAGTCTGCACTCCTGATAAAACATAATCATAACAAATATATATATTTTTTAAACAAACTAAAGGATTATTGTAAACCAATCATTTGATTTTTTTTCTCTGCACGTAACGAAATATACGATATTATAATCTGTGCTTATTTAGGCACAGTTTGATACTTGATTTTCATTGAAAGCTGAAAGAAAGAAAATATGAACAAAAGATGAAGTAATTGTAACTAATAAAGCTCAAACAATACCCATTGCATAATAAAATAATAAGCAGAAGTAGATTTGTCGGAGAAAACCACACGTCCTGTATGTATCCCCCAACAAAAAGCAGCGTATACTTTCTACTGGATCGACTTCAATAACATCACATTATTTATTTGAAAAATAATAACTCTGTCAATTTTTTGTTCGCATATCTCGCGCTAACTTCACACCAACACGTACACGAGTATCTACAATCTAGTCTTACATATATTCATTATTGCCATATCTATAAAAACTATTGGATAAGGTTGCATTGTATAAAAAGCGTATGTTTTTGGGGGAATACGATTTGCTGTTAGTAAAGAAACGGAGTAAAATCGTAAGCGCCTGCGAAATGCGATCAAGATCATCAAGTTTTTAAAAAACTCTTTGTGCGAGCGTTCTATGCCATGGACGTAAATATACAGAATCTAAATTTCCTGGGGATATATCAGGCAAATGTGAATACCATTTTCCTGAATTCACGCAATGACATTGAAAAAGTAAACAATATCATCAAAACTGTTTTTTGTGGAATAACTTCAAAGCACTAAAACTGGCCTTCACGATTGCAATATATTATAGTCCTGTGAAGTAATATGACGACTGCGATTTCAATCCATGAAGATATAAGGAAACTTTAGGGTAAATACATCAGAAGAAAGAGCGAGTAGAAACCTGCATTTCTTTTTGCCTTCAACAGGGCCGCGATTCATTAAACTTATCATAAATTACAAATGCTCAATTTCTATGACAAATTTGCTCTCAGCCAATCAAATGCCTCGATTTCAGTAAAAGTTATCGTAACTCGTTATTGATAACAGGGTCACCAGTATAGTTAACATAACATTTACAAACAAAGCTTTTGAAATGTTTGATTCAAGTTACAGCTACCGCGATCATGCACCCGTTATTGATAACCGTTCAATTTTTCTAAATCTTTTTGCAAATTAGCGATTTTCTTTTCTCATCTATTCAATATTGAGGTGTTTACAAACGTTGATTTGTTTGAAAGCAGAAAATAACACATATTTTTATCAATAAGTATTTGGGTGGGATGTCGATTAGCCTCTCTTCCTTTCTCTCTCTGTCTCTCTCTCTCTCTTTCTCTCTCTTTTAGGGCGTTGCTCGACTACTTTGAATGTGGCATCTGATCAAATTTGCCAACACGTATCCAACAAGGGAGAGAAAAAAGGACCATGGAAAGTTAGAAGGGGAGGGTGGTGGCGCACCCCTGCCATCATACCCTCTCTAGCCATGTCCTCCTCACTCTTCCCCCCATCCTCTTTATCACAACAAAGGAGGATACCTCTGTGTTAACTAGACAATACGGTATTGATTAAACCCTGTCCCATCTCATTATTATTCCTTTTTCCATTATCTCCCGTCTTCTTCATTCTCCTATCTTGATCTTTCCTTCTCTCTTTTTCACTCTCCTCTACTTTCTTTGTTATCTGTTTCTCTCTCTCTCTCTCTCTCTCTCACTATCTCTCTTTCTCTCCCCATCTCTCATACAGTTTCCTCTCCAAATACACATTTGTTTCTCTCTCACTATCTCTCTTTCTCTCCCCATCTCTCATGCAGTTTCCTCTCCAAATACACAATTGCTTCTCTCTCTCTCTCCTTCTTTTCTCTCTCTCTCTCTCTCCCCTCTCTCTCTCTCTCTCTCTCTCTCTCTCTCTCTCACTATCTCTCTTTCTCTCCCCCATCTCTCATACAGTTTCCTCTCCAAATACACATTTGTTTCTCTCCCTCTCTGGTTCCCACTGCCATTTCCCCTGCCCCTCTATCTTCAAATCACCCGTTCCTATCCAAACCATGCGGTATTCATGGGAACAGTCCTCCATTTAAATCCCCACTGCATTACTTATAGCTACTTGCGCCCTCTATATAGCAAACAATGCCTAATCGGTGTCTGTTGGTCCCCCAGGATTCTCTTTTTATGTTAATATTGAGAGCTGATTTGATGAGATAACCATATGTCAGTGACCTTGCAAGGAGGTCTAATCCCCCTGGCCAAATTAGTACAGACGGACTTTAAGGTTCGCCCTATTACAACATAACTAAAAGGGAGAGACCAACAATTCATTCAATGTTTTGGGGTTAGGCTGGACGGGACTTACTGACAAAACAATACACTTTTTACCTGTACAATAGCTGCATATCAATTAGAAACATAACCATGTTTACATTCAAGCTTAATATTCTGAGAGGACGATCATGTCTTCAATGATTATTAGAAATCCGTAGCGGAGTATGTGACATGATAGTTGATATTTCATTTAAGAATGCGTTTGCTCCGTGTAGGCATAGGCATGCGAGGTTGTGGAGGAAAAGGGGTGGGTAGCTGAAGGGCTGCATTCCCCCTCGATAATTTTGAAATTACAGATACTATTTAAACTACCGCCATTTGAACAGCTGCTGACGATTCATCGGTAACGAGGTAAACCATATATAGTATAATTCGTATTTGTTATTATTTGATGATAACATTATTTGTTAGTGCCATGAATTGTCTCTTTTGTCGCAGATGAATGGGGCACGTAACATAAGCCCCTCTCATCCAGTTGGGCCCGAACGCCTATGAATCGCGTAGGCTGCATGTAGTTTCGCCATACTGGACAATCTGTTCCACAATCTCTTGCCACCTTCATCTAACAGCATGCAGAACCCATAGGTTAAAGCGTGATGAACCGGTTCCGCTAATAATGTCCTGTGTTCGATGCGTTGCTCTTCAGGTAAATCCCCCTTGAAGAAAATATGGAATACTGCACCTGCAGAGAGTGACGAAATAAAGAACAAAACGTAGCTCCAGTGGCTAAACTGGTCTTCCACGTCGTCCTGCTGTTAGCTTTACCCTGTGGTGTTACTTCGGCCTATCACTCGGGTCGGTCGGCCTACTGTTTTTGAGACCCGAAGAAACTTGTTGATCATTTACGACTCATCTCCTGTCGAATTACTCTTTTTATGATTCTGTAGTAGGAACTTTCATAACCTCAATCTTATTTGTATACACACGGAATAAAGAGTCTTACTTCTCAAAAAAGAGTAGGTAAAGTCATTTTTCTTTCACGCAATGGTCTTCAAATCCAATCCCCCTTGGTTGAATCACTACTAGTCCTGCCGTTGTTGACCGTATAGGTCACCTCGGCAACTCCGTTGGAAGCGCAACTGAGCTCTTGCTCGTTGGAATCTATCAACATTTGTTCCGTGGCTCGGGCCGCTTCGGCCATGGCGGTGAGCTTCCGGGTCAGGTGAGGGTTGCCCACCACCATGTTCCTGGTTTTCAGGAGCTCCAGCTGCGTGTAGAGTCTCTTGAGTTCATCCTACAGGAGATACAGGGTGATCGAAGAGGGAGAGAGGGAGGGAGGGCAGGAGAATGGGAAAAGGAAGGAGAAGGAGATAGAGAGAGGGAGAGAGAGAGAGAGAGGAAGAGAGGAAAACAGGAAAAGAGAAAGTGGGAGAGAGAAAGATAGATAGACAGACAGGAGAAAGTAGGAATAGAAGGAGAGAAGAAAGAGACAGAGAGCCGGGGGGGGGGGGGGTAGACAGAACAGGAAAATTAGTCGAGAGAGTACAGGAAATGGATAGAGAGAAATAGTTAAAAAAGGGATGAGGAAAAATGAAAAAACAAGACAGAGGATATCATGAATACCTTGCTGTATTTTCCTCATTTAAAGAGTTCCTTATTTAAAGAGTTAAGAAAATATACTGACAGGAAAGGGTAAGATTTTTAATGAAAGATCCTATTCCTACATTGACAAAATTTAATATGCCTTACTTTAAACATGAATGAAAGTTTAAGCTTGATATTCATAATTATACAGGAATACTGTATGACAATCACCAACGTCTTAGCTGTTGAAATGAAATGACGGGATGTATTAAAATTTTGTCATCTTTAAAAAAAGAAAGCCTGTCAGGTGTGCGTTAACTTTATATGTGGGATGAGATTACACACAGATAACCGATGAACATGTTAACCGATATGCAGACGTATCTGGAAATCTCTATATTCTAGGTCGGCGCTCAGAATAGAAAAATGGGTAATATAATTTCAGAGAAAGAACACCTTTACTGGAAGAGGTAAAGTACACTAATATACATCTGATTTAATATTTGTTTTAGCTCGTTACATCTGCTTCTGTTTGTATTCCTGCATCTGTCACGCTTAATTTGTCCAATTTAATAATGAGTTTGCACCCTGAAATATCGCTATTTGTGAAATCTGCGTATTTTGAAGAGATTTGATATTACTACCTACGTCATCAACTCATCATGGTCGTATTTCACAGTCATGTTTCAGGAGTTGATTAAAGGAAGAAAATTATAAACTATCTGTATAGATGGAATTTGATGTATTCGAGATACTTCTGTCAAGAAATATATTTCTTTTGGCTGTCATTGCTTATTTGAGCCTTATCACCATCTCTAGAGATCGTGAAAATCTCAAACAACTTGATGACCTGATCATTCCAGGGTACTGGGCAAATGAAACCAGCCTCGGAATAGGAGTACGTATCTTAAATTAACTCGGTAACATTGTTAAAGGTTAAGGAAAAAAACTGCGTAATTTTTGTATGAAATGTTTCTTATTATATTCCTTTTACTGAACTAACCCCCTAACATGCTAAACATCTTGACAAAATTCTCAAACCACAAGATATTTATGGTTTTCTTTGAAGGCGTCACTGTGTGACACCCTCTAACAGTAAATTTTACCAACCTTTTTGAGTTTTCCTAAGCGTTTCCATGCAAATAAGACTTAAGACGGGCTTTAAAAAATCTTTCAACACTTGAATTTCTGGAATGGTTTATAGAGCCAATTCATTGCTTTGTAAAGATTTAAATTCACCTAAAATTGTAATTAATTTGTAATAATATACTTGGGAGACTAAGAAATCAATCAGATTAATTTTCCCAATTTTTAACATTAATAAAGGTCTGTTTTCACTCAAACTTTCAGATAATCTTTAATTTTACATTTAGCATTGAAGTCATTACCTTAGCAGCATTTCGCCTCATCTAAACAATGTTACCAAGTCCCTTTGAACTATGTTCAGCTTGAAATCCTTTACCCTTTCAACTATATAAAGTTAATAAATAGAAAATGGCCCTTTTTAATCGCATGAAGTCGATGCGAACATCGAACATTTCTCGAATAACTGTTTATTCTCTCTTTCCCCCGAATAGGCTTTCTCGAAGACAGAAAAGAGAGAAACTCGTTTATAAATGGATACCAGAGGAAAAAAAGGGTTTAAAATGTACCCAAGAGCACAAGATTAGAATAAGGTAAATCCCGATGGCGAATGACTTGTTATCTTTTGAGATGACTGCTCTAGTTTTCACGTATCGAATGCCCGACTGATAGAATTACTCCTGTTTGCTCGAGTCGGTGGGATGTGGGCCATACGTCCCCAGTGAGTCAGTGTAAAGTACAAAGGTTTTCTTTTCCCCATTCTATGTCAAAGCCCTTCTCAGAAGCCCATTAAAGAGTAAATTGACGATCGAGACAGGAAATGGCTGCGACGTGCATGCCAACTTGGTTATGGCTATACATTGTCATTCGATCTCAATCATCATGTGGATCAAGAACTATGAGGGTGATTGTAAAGAGTCTGGAGCTTTTTGTGGCAAGATTCATTCGTCATCCTCTATTCGAGATGTTATTATTATAAATTATCTTTTGACAGAAATATGATTATAGGCAGTAAGAATTTCTTGCCTTCAAATATTTAGCCTAACATGTTATCAAACGGAGACTTGATGATTCTACATGTCCAAATTCAGTTATTTAGAAAATGATTACCTGTTCAGGGGCATAAAGAGCACTTTCTTGGTACTGGTTTTTTAGATACCTTTTTAAATCTTACAAAATATAAATCAACGAAAAATGAGGGTAAATATGGATAAGAACTGTGGATTTATCTCTTGCATTTCACTATCGCGCTTTTTTTTCTAAGGGATATTCGTTAAAACCATCATTGAATGCGCATGCAGTACTGGCACTTATCAACAGAGAAGGGCCACTTTATCATCATTGTCATCATCATAAAAAAACATGGGAGCTACGAGGATCCGCTCGTACTGACTTTTCATCTATTAAGGGACTTGTTAACATTGTTCAGATGAGGGAAAATGGTGACTTCAATGATAAACGTATATTTAAAGATAATCTGAAAGTTTGAGTGAAAACATTGATAAAAATTGAAAAACTGATTTGATCGATTCCTGATCTCTCCCAAATATATCTTTATAATTTATTTAATTTTAGGTGAATGTTAATCGTCACAAAGCAATGAATTGGCTCTATATACAATTCCAAACATTTAAGTGTCTACAGATTTTTAAAAGCCTGTTTTATATATCATTTTTATGGAAAACGGTTAGGAAAATTAAAAAATTGGTTGGGAGAATTAGTTTGGTTGGGAGTGTGTCGCACAGTGACACCTTCAAAGAAAACCATAAATATCTTTGTGGTTTGAGAATTGTTTGCATGTTAGGGGGTAAGTAAGTAGAAGGAATTTAATAGTTATATTTTATACATAAATTACGCAGTTCTTTCATCAACCTTCAACAATGTTACTGGTTCACTTTAAGATTTTACAGTATGTCTGTTTTTAGCCAGAATGGGGTTAATGACACTCACCTGAATATCTACTTGGTTGAGCGGTTTTTCTTCATGTTTCACCATGAGACCTTGTGACGAGAGTGAATTAGTTGCATCCCACGTCCTCTGTCTCAGACCAGTGGTGCCAGTCTTCATACGAGCATCTGTCTTGTCCCCTTTACCGTGTAATACAAGGTAGACCTAGACAAAAGAGAAATATAGGCCGGGTCAATACAGACGTCCCGGACAGACGTAACCCAACAAAGAGGAACACATAACCAACAAATACTATTTCTTTAAACAAAAGCGTAGAGTACTGGTCATGCGATGGGCTGTGGAAGAAACTGAAAGCAATGGGGAAAGGTTGATCGTATTGTACAGAGACTGTTTAGTTGTATTATGATCATAATGTAAAGAAACCACATGCACTGCACCACAGAAATTGGTATATGGGACTACACACAATGTGGCGCCGATCTTTGGTTCCAAACCTTTCAGCTACATCTCGTCATTTTTTCAAATGCGACGTCATTTGAAACTTTTTAAAGGATATTTCGCATATGACATTATCTCAAACTGTTGCAAAATGAATGAGTTAGCCTACAAATTATGCTCACTTTTACTAGAACTCAGCTGTCTCTTTAAACGAAATAACCCGAGAGGTTTTTATTATATTAAGCTCATAAGCGGAACAGCTCCTATGAGACATACTATACATGCGTCATTCGCTCTAGAGGTTCTCTTTGTAAAAGAGTGAGCTCGTATTTGGAATGTTATTCATGAGAAGGCTTCGGATTTATTTGCTTCCTTTTTAATATCTTTTAATCATACTCCCGAGTCTACTTTCTGGAAATGATTAAAGCTTACAATGTCTCCCTCTATGATGAATTATAGTTCCAGAAAGTGAATATAAATCAGGCAATATTTCATTTTCAAAGAACAGATTCATGGATAGCCACTCATGTTCCACTACATTAAGAGGAGAAAGCAAGTTTAGTGACGAACCAACGGTATTTCTCAAAGCAATTAGGGTATTAAATCCTAATCAGATACTAATTTATAAAATGGTAAAGTTGGTTTCTAAACAGTTAAAGGTTCTTGATGACTAGAAAAGTGCCCAAATTAGGTTATTGTAGGCACAAATCGTTTGGTATAAGGCAGGCCTTCTCAACTGGCGGCGCGCGACTATTGCAACAACAAAAAACAGAAAGAAAGACAGAAAATATACATTTAAGAATTAAATACTCAGCTAAATCAAGAAGTCGCAGTCGAATTTGAGCCAAAAATGCCTGCTTAACAAACAGGAAGAAAGGGGAATTTATCGTTTATTACCATTTTATACGACTCTAAACCTAAGCTCTGAACAACAATTAGCTTACAATGGGCTACCAATTTTAACATTGCCAATCTCTGAAAACATCTTGTTTTTGTTTGTTTGATTTTCACTTTTATTTATAGTGACATTTCCCGTGTTTATAGCACCAAAAAATTACATATAAATTTACCTCCAGTTTAATTGAACCCAGGAATTGTACTAATTTGTAATCAATATGAAATCATGATTAATTATATTGTGGAATGAAATGATGTTAAAAATGCCCCCATTTGGGCCTTTAGACAGCCCTGAAATTCTCCACCCCCGTTTGGGTTTTGCCCCTGGACCCCACCTGTTTTCGGCTCGGTCGCTACGCTCCCTCGCAGCACAGTCAAATATATAGGGTGGCACTCCAACTACAAATTCTTTTCGTTTTGGCACTTCTAATAAACTGGTTGACAAGGCCTGGTATACTATAAGGTAACAGGATACAGGGGGGGGGGGTAGATATGGATCTGTATATCCAGACAACTGACTCATCCCTTGACTGTCATCCAGGACAACTACCCTCAAGAGGAAACTACCCCGGACACTAGTTGCGATGGACAACTATCATCCTATGAAAACTATACCCATTTCGATAACTAACCCTTTTAAGAGGGCGACTACCTCCTGAAAATGTAACCCGATAACCACTCAGACAACTGCATATTAAGGGGTATTTGTTCTAGTTGTCCGGGGGAATTGTGCAAGGATAACTGTGTCTGCGTTTGTTATCTATGGGCAGGTGCTCCATAGGGATAGCTGTCTTGAGATAATTATAGTTCAGGAGGGAGCTATATCCTAGCATGATCATTACGATGAACAAATTGTGAACATCACACACCGGCCATATGTTCCCATATGGAGGTCCGATAAATAAACTTTGGATTATTTGGGATAGTTTTTAAATAAATTACTAATCAAGAAACCCATATATACGTTTTACACGTTTACCACTTCCGGAGAGTTTTCCCTGATCGTACCTCCACGACGTAGAAACACACAGTTGAATCTGAATCCCACAGACGATGACCGTGTTTTGACCAATAACCAGGTGGGTCCAAGGGTGCTATGCTTAACCTGTTTATCTACAAAAGCATCCATCACATTCCAGGATCGAAGAATATCCACAAGCTATCATCAGCGCGATTAAATTCTCCTCTAGGGCACTATGGCATCTCAAAGGAACCCATCATACTTCACGAACAGACCGATAGTCGTATCCTGATGGCTTTCTTTTTCGGGCGGGTGTACGGTCCGAATACGGGTATTTACCTCTAGAGTACCTCCGCTGGGGATACTGAACTTCCAAACGATGACAAAGATGATGATTGGGGAGATGGATGATGATGAGTGCTGTTATGAAGAGGGTCAAGAAGGAGGAACGCGATGGGATTGACCCATTTGGACACCCGACACCGGGTAATATTTCAAGCAACCAGTCCGGAGGGGCTGCGCTCACATGACAATCACCTGACAATTGTGAATATCTGGTCTGACCACTTAAGAGGGTGTCAATTTTCCCGCCATTATGTCGCGGTTCCGTTTTGTTTCGCGTCAAGTATTGTCATCATCTGCCGAAGGGGATTGCGTTTTAACTTCATTGGACGGTGTCGAATTCGTTTTATAAACATACTTCAGACGAAACGCAGATGCATTATGTGACGAAGTATGGATGAGTATGTCCTCCATTTACAAGATCGGAGTATTATAGTGTCCACTCGCAGAAGTGCAATACACTTGAGGTTATACATAATATTGGCCCAGTCGGAATCCTTTTAATTGCCTTCTTTGACCAAATCACAGTGACAATTTATACGATTGGCGAAAAAGGTTCAAACTTTGATCTACGTTAGATATGAACTTAGTAATGTGCAATGTTTCTTTCAATTTTTTTTATTCGAATCTGAGTTTGGAATCATGAAACAAGTAAGGAACTTTTGTGTTTGTGGAAAGGTTTGCGCCAAAATACGATTAATTTATTGATTCAGAGACATGATGTTTGACACAAGGGAACGACAATATTCTTGAGGTAAATATCCCACCTCTACCCAAATTTAGAAGATAATCAATCAGAAGCCATCAATCCCTTGAGGTTATTCTTAAACGATTCATTGGTTTACCAATGATCCCATCGCACCGACACACATCGGTTCTTCATAGTGTCTAACCTAAAATACGATTGAGATTCCAATCAACAATTTGATTCAAAGATTATGATGATTGGCACATGGGATCGGCATTTATTCTTAAATTACATATCCTGCCTCAAGCCATATCTAAAGGGAGTGAATTGGAAACATAATTATTACTCCTGAGACTCTTCTCAAACAATCGAAAGCGGTGACAGATGATTCCCTCAACGCCACTTCACATTGTTTTGCAATGTTTGTCCAATCCCCAACCAATGTAAACAAACTTATAAACTATTTTCTTGTCAGCACCGCGGAGTAATAACTTCATGAGTGCTGTCTTCATTGGTTCTGTTTCTACATCATCTACTACAGAGCACCCCTACATAGAATAAATCACGAACCCCGTGGGTAATCCAAAAACAGAGAAAGACCAAAACTACCTCCGGGGCATCTGTATTTACTTTTCTGTTTATTCCACATAAAATCCCTGATCAATTCTCATGAGAGCTGCAGTGTCATCGCCTTCCTTCAGGCAAAACATCATTACATGACATCCTTACAACAATTTACATAGACTACCCCGGGATGGGACGATAAATGTCATAACTGACTTTGAGTACAACTAGGATGTGGTACAATCCTTCCCCTTCGGCACGTATCCAGCAATGGGGGACACTGGCGTAGCCCCTCTCCTTTTTGGAGATGGAGGGGGGGGGGGCGGTGAATAAATTTATTGCATGTGTCTCCTCCCTTTTTTATGAAGGAATGGGCATAAATTAATACAAGGCATGTATGAAAGGAAAATTATATTCAGCTCTTCGTTCGCGTGGCAGAGGGAGGGGGGGGGGGAGGGGAAGGGGACGTCAAGTTTGTGAGTATGCTGTCCACTAACGCCCTATATTGAATTTAATGGTTTCCATGGACATTACAAACAGGGTGAGTTATCAGATTGCTAGACTGAGCCTTGGGAATTACAGGATTGTTTGAATGCACTGTTGAGAAATCGCAATTGATACTGAAGAAAAATTCTTGGGGGGGGGGGGGACGGGTGTCTAGTCTGTGAGTTTTCCACTGTCCCCTTTATACGATCCACCTTTAATTCAATTGTTTCCATGGACTTTACAGACAGGGGGCGTTAATCAGTTTGCTAGACCGAGCCTTGGGAATTACGGGATTGTTTAAATGCACTGATGAAAAGGTTAATGGATACTGAAGAAGAATCCTAGAAAAAGTACAACGGTTGTTTGACTTTAGACAAGTTAGCAGACACTCGGTGGTCTCATAGACGCGTGAAGGATATACGCCAAAATGGAGGTAAAGAAATAAAATAAGCGTTAAAAAAATCTTCAAACACACGTACACGCAAAAACAGTTTCAGAAAGTTTAGAATCATTCAGATCACATCAAAATGTAAAATACGAATGGACTCATTTTTAGGAAAAAACAAAGGTAAGAGGTGTTGTCTGAACTATACGGGTAATAGAGCTGATAAATGTTATCTTTCTCTTATTGAACACCATTTGCCACTTTTTTTAAAACCTTTCTTCCTACACTCTTAAAAATACGGGTTAAAGGTGCATGGTTGACTACCAAAACGTGGTCAAAAAATGACCACGTCGTGTTCGTTTTTAACCACGTTTTGGTAGTCAACCATGCACCTGTAAAAATGACCACGACGTGGTCATTTTTTGACCACGTTATTATAAGAGTGTATTACCTTTTGCCAGATTTCCAAGAGCAGAAGATTAGCAACTGGCTGAAGCAAGTGTCTCCGCGTTAATATAACTACAATAACTAAAACAAAAAGTTTCCGTACAGAAAAGAAAATATAGAGTCACTCGAATTCAGAACTGTGCGAACACGCTATATAGGGTAACATCACATCAAGTGATTTCCAATCCACTTTGTCACCACACTGTGGTACGTACGTACCCACTGCAGTGGTTTCTCACTAGACACGCCATTGCTGTAATACACGGTGTGTCACAGTAACGTGAAAACATTAAAGATTTAAAGTGTATAAGGGCAAATTCAATACGATAATCTTCTTCTCATTTCATATTTCGCCTTTGCTTCACCTACTAGCTTGTGTAATACAGAAGGTTACTATATACAAACGGTACTCTTAAATATAAAAGTGTCCATGTTACTGATAAGGTCAGAGAAAGCTTGACTCACAACAGCATGATCTCGTGTCTTTTCTTCGTTACTGGAGGGATTTTCATCTAATTCTTCATAACATACACCAGATATTGTCGCCGTTTGTTTATTTGCCAAAGGAAATAGAAGCGGCATCGCTACATCGTCAAATTAGTAAACGGAGCCGGAGCCACTGTGTCATGAAAAATACATAAAGGCCAACCATTGAGGGCGCCATGGGTGTTTATTCAACGTTTTCATGTGTTATGATTAGTCAACGAGGTCGTCTTTGTATCCCCTGATATCATCCTCCTTGTCGACATCGTGGTCATGGGGGATAATCATAAACGTAAACAGTGACGGAGCATCCGAATTAACGAGCCACTTTTCTTCTTCTTCTTTTTTTTTGAGAAAGAGGGAGAGAGATATCTGATCATCGTAAACCCCGCCATTAGCTAATCTTCGTGATGAGAGAGATGTTTCAAATTACGTCCCACTTGGCTTGTTGTTTACGGGACGAAAGCAAAGGAAATCGATTCCATGTATAAATGCAGTTTCTTTAGCGATCGCTTCGAGAGTGTCGAAGGAAAATTGGTCGTTATTCCCTGATCAATGATGACCATCGATACCGTGCCCATAAGTGAGATCGTAGGGAAGATTGACGAGTCACCATTGGGGGATGAATTCACAGAATAAGGACATCGAACTTTGAAACTTCTAATCTCCATTCGATGTTGTTATTCCTTTCGCGATACCATAGGGGATATGACATTTGACACGCAGTTCAGAAAACCCCAGGCCACTCAAATCCTCTACCACCAAACCAAGCGGAAAGATACATGTAACAATGTTTGAAGAAATACATTAAGTCTAAAGTCAGGCCACATCGGAAATAGAATTTATGTCTGTTGGGATATCAATCGGAGTTCGATGATAAATTAATACGGTACAACAGCAATTCGTTTCATCTGGATACTACATTTGTGTATAGAAATGCCCCATCATTTTGCGGAAAAGCTTGATATTATGAAGCGCTTTCTAATATTCTAATCCGTAATTTCTTTTTAACGACTTTAAATAAGGGTGTGGGTGGTGCATAATTCATTGTCAATATATGACAGGAGATTTAAAAGAAGACGTTTGCGTTTTTATACATCATTCGGAAAAACGGCACACACGATGTATAATGATATAAAATACATGACGTTTAATTTTGAAATGTCAAATAACGATGTATTACTCTTTGTGTGGTGAAAACTGCGGTTGTCCAATATCAACTGGAGTATCATGGGGGCTCAGCTATCCAAAGCCTTATTCGGAAGAGGGACTCAAGCGTCATATAATTGACAGCGCCCTCTCCCGAATCACAATATAAAGGTATAAGATTTCGCATCTCTTGACTCTTGATATCAGCGCTGAAAGGCGTAAAAATCTAAACAAAGTTTACATGCTTCATATTTGCAATGAAGTACTCGATCGCTGACACTTGCGAGGAAATAATACAATATCGTTAATGATGTGTCTTGTCAATATGCGTCGGTAATACTTGAGAATTCATCACTCAAAATCAGGAAAACATGGGATATAAAGAATATGAATTACCGACATGATCGCAAATACATTATAAAGATCAACTCAAGGCAATTCTAGTACATTCTTTTTTAATCCCGGAGAAAACATGTTCGGATTACGTACTGCGTCAGTGCGATGTTCGCACATTTTAAAAGTTATGGACAAGGCAACATAAAGTGGCTTCGGTTGATCTTTGGAAAGTCTTTGCCGTCAGGTTTCCCATGCCATGGTTAAAATGGGTCTTACATCCCACCTCTTTCTCTTTCTTAATCCGTTTTCCTTCTTTAATTTGATCTTCCCGTATTCTCTCCCTCTCTCTTACAACTTAAAGTGGCGACGCCAAACTGTGAATGTGTCAGCTTAGGACGTGCCGTCCATTGCTCGAAGGACGTTTGAACGAGTTCCCAGTGCGCCGCCGAGCTCCACCGATTCCCTCGAATGCGCCTCCCCGAGCCCACAGGCCTGTCAAACCCACTCAGCGCTCCTCGCACCGCGAACCCCATTTAGAATGTTGATTTGCCTCAAAGGAAGTTATCGCAGAGGATAACATTGTTGTCACTATCAATTTGACATCGTTTCGGAATTAGGTTTCAATCCTCTAAAGACTCGGTAATGGCGCGTAATCATTTAATGCAAGTCGTTACCCATTACAAAAGTACACGCCACTCGGGCAGTTCAGTCTACAGTCATATTTTTTAATATCATAATGGTATATAAGCCGCGGTGATCCATCATACCTGACTGAGGTGCAATCATCGGGGAATAAAGTCTTGACCCGAGCATTGCTACTGAAATATTTGTGCAGGGGAAAATTTGGTCAATTTGGTAATCTGATGGACAGTAACTGTGCTAGCCGATGTGTACACCAAAATAGTTGAGCTATAATTTGTAGAGAATATTTAGAGAGAAACTGCATCTTATAAACTTTAAAGCAGATGCAACAGATTAACGATGATATTACTGCTTTCATATTTTTCTTAGCGTACAGTCTTAGATTATAATGATGTTCATCTTTTACAGCGCTTTCTTCAAATAAAATTTAACTTTAAATTGCCAGGTTGGCAAACTTTTTCCTCTGTATTTTCGTTTCCTCCCATTTCATGATCATGAGTAACGATGATATTATACTGCTCACAAGTCATGATGGAACATAATACACTTTTCATATACTTCTGAGCTTTTCATCCGTTCATTCACTTTATTCTCTTCACCGAGTTCTTTTACAGTTACTTTCGCGTTCTTCTTTCGCTAGTGATTAATTCTATAGCACATTCGACGCACAATTTCCTTGAGCATTGTTGATTGCGGTCTGTTTAGTTAGTCGGGTTTTCCACATTATTCTCAATGAACTCGGAATTACCTCTCGTTCTACTATATAATCCCTCCTTAACAGGTTCCACTCGATCTCTAGCACGTATGTTCTTCCATCTTTCATTTATCTCAATTTCCTAATCCATCTAATACAGTATGCCCTTCCACTCTCACCTTCTCCCCCTCCTCCTCCTCCTCGACCTCATTTTGTGTTCCCCTCATCTCCTTCGGGGAGAAGGGGGGTTCGCGACGATGAGTCTAATACTGACAGACGTTTGGAAATCGACTTACGATCCTGCATGGCGGGAAGGAAAGTGGGACTAAGCTTCCAGAGGTAATTAATTCAGGTCAAAAACCCCAAGAGCAATTCGAGATGCATTAAACACTGCCCTCCTTCTCCACCACCAACAACTCCGCCCCTGCGGCGATTGATTACTACTTCTGTGTGAGGAGGGGAATGAAATATCAGGGGAGCTTTACATGGCTGTGAGATTCTCTGTGTCGAAACTCTTTCAGAACTCGGTAAAAGAAAGTAACTAGAAAGTGTTAAATGATTTACGTCAGAGAACTTTAATGTGATCTTCCGCACCACTCCTGTACTTTGATACTCGATGGCTGAATGTGTACATTAAATGTTTTTTTCGAAGAAAAACTTATTTCCCCCATGACTTGAGCTACAGGTACATGACACAGTGCTGTGTATGCGATTTGTATGCTTCTAGACGACCAAGGCTTCTAGAAATAACAAGATATCACATTGTCACTCTAGCAAGAATTGTATATTCCGTCTTACAAATCATCCGAATTCGAAACACAGTATGGACATAAACTTATAAACGGAGAAAGGATAAGCCAAATTAAGTTTCACGACTTCTAGAGTGCCTAAAAGCTACTTTGTGTTTGGTTTGTTTTCGTCATTTCTCGGAAAGCACTCTGTGGTACGTTGCTTCCGTCAAAACGTCTCATAATTCAAACAGGATTAGCAGAAATTGCTCAACGTTGTACGGACTGATGCCGACGGAAGACCTCCTGCTTAAGATGACCCAAACCACAGCGGGAGAGAGACAGAAGTGACGGCGACATAGATTGAGAGTCAGCCGAGAATCCCATATTTGCATTATCCAAACATGCCCGGTCTTAAAACAACACGAGACGGACACCAATACAAACCGTCAAGTACAGATTCACCTACATCTTCAGCTTTCCGTCGAAGTCTGGTTTGTTTTCGAAGCGATTGGCGGCATAGAGTAAGCAAAACGGTTCAACGGCATTCCAAATAGCACTAGAGATGCTAAAAACAGGTTTTCGTGTGGTTTAGTCATAACATGTCGGGAATGCAGAGGGAATAGATCCGTCAGTTCATTGGCACATTAAACAGAACAACCATTATTTTCCACTTACAAAGAAATTCATGTTAAGCGACTTATATTCTCGAATGTTTCTAATGCGAAACACGAGGCTCTGAAACAGGGTACATTCTACTTCGAGGCAAACAAGTCCCTGTGAATTGGAAGATAAAGTAGAGTTCTGATCATGCGATTTCATTTTGGAAAAGGCTATCTAGAAGCGTTGGAAGCATTAGAAAAGGTTAGAGTGAGGTAAAGGAACCATCAAACTTATAGGATATTGACCCAGTTATGCTGAAAGTCACATGCAAATACCAACAATAAAACGTGCGTTCATTAAATTCAAAACATAACCAAGAAGTGGTATTCTTCAATGTCTTACCATCTACATTAGATCTTATATCCAGATCATAATGAAACATGCACCCGTGATAAAGGCGCCCTGGTCAACTCTAAAACGAAACGAAGTCTTAACTTCAGCCCTAGACCAAACACTACACATGAGCATTGTCTTATACCTACCCTTAAACATTAATTTGCTTAACCTTATCACAACCCAAGCATCATACATATATCCTTGACTTTGTTTTCTATCATAACTTGTAGGCCATTTTTCATTAATTGAAATTGCACTACCCACCTTTTCCCCGTAAATACAAGAATATGAGAAATCCTTATTTTGATAAAAAAATATTCAAACGTCTTTTATTCAGGTGACGTAAAGAACTTCCCTATCATGATCTAGCGTCCGGATTAAACATGATCGGTGAGACACTTTCAAAACAAAACTTATTTCACATAGCAGTTAACAAATAAAAACCTAGAAACAAAGTTGAAACTTAAAACCTAATTCAGAATTATTTACAGCCGATTCCTTCAGCAAACCCTTCAGGTGTGCATAATAATACATGTCGACGAGCAAAGGGAAATACTTCAACTGAAATCTCAGTTTTCAAGAACTTCAGTAAGTAATTCTAAGACATGTTTTTCTCGGCCTGACTCGAAAGTACCGGAAGCAGAATATTTCGAAAGGAGAGTCAGTTTCCGGTATATCACTTCTATATCTGACAATGGTGCAGATACCTTGTTATTCGGGCGATAACAGTTTGATAAAAGTTTCGTGACCCGATAGAGCCGTCAGTGCTCGAAATGGTATCATAGACGACAATACTCTCTCCGAGCAGACAATCAAATCAGAAAAAAACATTCAATATATCTTACAATCGGTCAATTTCTGGGTCAGCCGCAGACGTGATAGCATAACAGAGCAAAATAGTATAGAATGATGATGCGTGATGTAAGAGGGGATTTCCCCTCGAGAGCACACGAGATAAGATTCGCAGAGATCCGCTATTACGTAGTAAGCTCAAGTTATGAATATGTATCTTTCCTTGCGGCAATTAAGGCTCTGTTTAAAACATTACAACAAAAGTCGCGATATATCAGGGCTTCATCTAGAGGATCAATTATTAACATGATCCCTTGCCGAAAGGTGAAAAATCATCTGCAGTGTAAATTCATCAATTCCGGAGATTTGCGGTTGACGACTTTTGACAAGGCGGGTCTTTGGTTACTTTTGCCGCCTTAGAGGTACTGTGTCCCATTTGCAGGCCAAACAAAATGAAAAGGTTAAATTCCAACGGCATTTGAAAAATAATACTAATTTAGAACTCCCCTCGAAGCAAAAGGGCTTGAAAATGTCTTTATGTGGCAAAATGACTACCGTTAGTTTTCGAATCGAATTTAGGGATTGCAGTCGTTTTATTAAATAGTCTAATTTTCAGACCCTTGTACCGCTTGGTCTTACGTTTTGTGCTGCGCAAAGATCCAATCAGTTTAATTTTGGCCATTACAAGAAGTGGGTTATTGATGTAGACAAATGCTCATGTACCCCTTTCAGCTCATTTTATGTATGTTGTTACCAAATACAAAAGGAAGTCATTAAGTCACTCAATAGTGTCTGACAGTGAAGTCTAGAAAGTAAACGGGTTTCCTTGCACAATTTGGATTTTAATTTGAACATTCAAACGTGGTATATTTCTAATTCGATATCAGTGATTTACGAATGTTGCTGAAATTAGATGATTTTCCGAGTTTTTTCTCACTTTTTTAGTAAATTATACTTTTTTTTCTTTCTGCCCCCGACGTGTTTGCTCGTAACGCTATTGTGGATCAACATTATGGGTAGTCATTTAATGCTTTAACATCCGCTCCTTTTTTCTTAAAAAGACACTTTTCTAGTTTGTTGTAATTTTCATTGCGGTCTGACAGTTTTAACGTAAACCATACGGACGTATCTAGATACATCATGCTGTCAAAAAAATGTTTTGATCAGCACTCGGTAAGCTTTAAATTCTCTAATGGCAATGTGTTGACTATAGTCAGGGCTTCAACGAAGTTCATTGTGGTTGTTATTAAACCATACGGATTTGACAGATGATATGGCAATACTGTCAAAACATCCATTTTAAGATCACCATTAAGATACAACTTTGAATGCTTTAACGGCTACTATAACTTGGAAGACGCTATTCCGTATTGCACTGAATTATATTGTTGTTGGTAATTGAGACCGAACGGATGAACCTCAATAAGTAAAACCTGACACAAAATCTACGTTAGACAATACTTCCATCAGATTTCCCTCAGACACTGCAGTTTGGATTATGCACCGGGGTGGTCTTCTCATCGTATGCCATTACTGACTTTTTATCTCCATATACCTTAATGAGATCATTCGTTCGCAAACTCTATGTTTGGACAATAGTGTGGGTAAACTTCCCTCAAACAATGCGGTTTTCATAATACTCCGAGGTGATCTTCTTACCCGTACGGCAAATAGAAGAAAGCCAGTGGTCTTAAGCCCCAGTCCCATATAAAGCCGGACCAGCACGGACGAGCACGGACCACTCCGGACCATCCCGGACCATGGTCTGGGGTGATCCGGGATGGTCCGGGATGTTTTGTTCAAAAAATCGCAACCGCCGATCGTCTCCCCGGACCCAACACGGTACCACTACGGACCGCCCCGGACCGTCCGGGCATAGCCCCGGCAGCAGTACAGATCATTCCAGACCCAGCACGGAGCCGCCACGGACCGTCCCGAACCACCTCGGTGCCAACACGGTGCCAACACGGATGACACCGGACCATCCCGGTGCCAACACGGATCATCCGTGTTGATCCGTGTTGACACCGTGATAGGTCCGGGATCATCCGTAGGGGCGCCGGGGTGATCCGGGGTCAATAACTCACTCCCGGACTGCCACGGATCAACACGGACCGCCCCGGCGCCACTACGGATGACCCCGGACCCAGCACGGTGGCTACACGGATCACCCCGGATCAAACTATTGTCCCGGACCGTCCCGGACCACCCCGGCAGTTTTTGACCGTCAAAAACATCCGGGGTCGACTCCCGGACCGCCCAGGACCATCCAGGACCATCCAGGACCATCCAGGACCACCCCGGTGTCAACACGGTGTCAACACGGACCGAATCCCGGATCACCCCGGATGGGGTCCGGGATGGTCCGGGACGGTCCGGGACGTATATGGGACTGTAGCTTTAACGACATTGACCATCACTGTGGCAAACCTTTATAATCTCCTAGAGCTAAAAGTGTCACCGTTAGAGTTTTGTTAGTTGGTGGATTAGCTTTGATAACATAAGAATTTGACAGAATGACAACGATGACTGTGCGGGAATCTAATTTGAAAGCCATTCAATGGCACTTTACTCCAGGGCACTTCAACAAAATAATGTGTATATCTTTGAAATGAAAATAGGGGGTGGGGGCATTACATACTGAGCCTGCAGACTTTCCACGCGTCAGGCAGATACGGCCTACAATAATTTTCCAGCAATTTCTTTCTCTTGGATGTTGGGGGGGGGGGGGGGCGGTTCAGATATTTTGTCTACATATTCGTTGACTTACCTTATAATTATACCAAAGAGGAGAACTATGACTACGATAGTTGCAAGTTGACTGTGTAAAACAAGGGGCTGCACCTTATATGACTTCAATTTAACAATTCCGAGGTGTTCTTGCGACGACTTGCTATTTGACTTACCTTACTACCGAAGAGAAGAAGAACTACTACGGTAGTTGTAAGCTGACTATAGAAGAACCAAATGAGATATAAGACATCTGGGTTGGCCAAATCTTGGAGGAAGAATCTATGAAAGAAAGTAGAGCGAATAAAGAAGTGTATAACAAACCACTTGTTGTTGACGGATCAAAAAAGGAAGGAAAATATTTTAAAAGGAATTTCTAATAATAAATATGAGTAATTAAACATATAATGTGATTTCAACTAAATATGAAACACAATGAAATCACTATCAGCCTACATTCAAACCAATGTCAAGTAAATGATTTCTTATGGTTACATCATATATGAAATACACTTTCTATTTTAATTCAACCGTACACAAGTGAACTTTATTCAATACCCCCCAAAATAGAAAAAAAAATGAAGAAATTCCTGAAATGCTTATCCTTGTCTTGATTCGTGCCCTCTCTCTATTTCCTTGGATAATTCTTCACACATTTCATTCATTCTCCTGTTACTGAAATTGTATCACATGGGAATGAAATTTGGAATTCAGATATGCGGATGAAGTTCCTTCACATTAGAATTCGAATTTGACTCACAAAAACACCCACGGAAAAGTGTGGGGACGGTATCTTAATCCCTTGTTTGATGATCCCCTACACAAGACTGCAAGACAGATGTGATCAGTGTCAGAGCCGGTATGGCTTTGTAAGTTTATGTTTGTCATCATTAATAATCATTACATAGCTGTGTCACACACCTCCGAGGCAAAGTGGTTCTTCTATGTTATACAATTTACCTCATGGTATTTTGTCTGGATTATCTGGAGTTTTTCTGTCAACTAACCAGTTTTGAGTTTAGAATTTGATATTTTTTTGTCTTGAATAATCATTACATTAAAGAATCACTATAACCTCTGAGGCAAAGGGGCTTTCTATTACACATTTTACCCGTTCATTCTCAATGTTTATTAGAAAATCCTCTGTCAGTTTTAACAGCTTGTGAGTTTGAAGTTGGATGTTACGGTCATGAATATTCATTTAATGATTTGTGACAATTTCTCGGGTAACAAGGTTCTTTTTTGTTTACACATACGTCTATTCCCGTTAAATATTTCAAGGTTTATTTGGATTTTCATTGTCAATTTTGACAAATATATTGAACATGTCATCTTTAGTTATGTCAAAATGTGATACAAAAATTCACGAAGGTCTAATGCAAAAGAAGGCTCTTCCGTTACACTACTGCTCTATCATTTTTCGTTTTTTCCGGCGTAGAGATTCTCTTTCAAATCTACACCGTTTCCAGAACCACTTATGTGACAAATAAGCTTTCCTGTTGGGATAAACACGCGCCCCACCAAACTGCTTCTTTTCCAAACATCTTCGTATTTTCGTGAAAATATTTGGAGACGGTTCAACACTCTTCAACTAATTGACGTGTCTCTTTATTCCCTGTTCTCACTTTGCGTACATCTCTTGATAAACATCGAATCGGGGGGGTGAGGAAGAGGATATCCTTAGAGAAAAAAAGCGAGTCATTCACCCCGAATTTGGTGAAAGACGGAGGCATTATTGAGTACATCATGGGGACGCTAATGATACGCCAGAATTACTAAAAAGGGGTGGAACTTTTCTTTCTCCCCAATCAAAATCGTTCAACTGGAGATGAAAGTGGAATGGGTTTTGAACCTAAAGCACATTACAAATGACAACGGTGTCGCCGCTTGTCATTCATAGTACTTGGGCGAGTAACAAGCGACAGTTGGCTTATCCTCAGAGAGTGCATGTATTAACGATAAAGTGGGAGTCGTTATGGTCCGTTGCTATCCCGTTTGTCAATAGAGATATATCTTCGTGATCATCGCTCCATTTGGACCATCATGCCTCCGAAACATTGCTTAAATATGCATTTGTATAAGCCTGTTACCACTACCACAATTTCAAACATCTCTCTTTTGTAGCGTCAACAGCGAATACGATATTATATCGTATTACTGCAGTGCATTCAATAAGTTATCAATCTCGAATAGGTAACATGGGTGAGAGTGTATTACTGACATTTTCCGAAATCAATACAATTACTACTGTAAATATTATTCCTAACTGATAAGCTTTAATTGACTAGCATCTGTCTTTGAAGCATACGGTTCTGAAATATAATATCTTCTTTATCACTGTTCCAAAAACAATCCCAAGGGCTTCATTATCACTGTGAAAAGATTTCTGCCATTTCTTAACACATGACAACATCTCTACTCTCATATTGCTCCGGTTGTCTCATTTTCGCCAGCACAAACGTAGGCTAGTTCGCGTATATAGCAGACGGCAATCGGCGGATCAGACGACACTTGATAGTGATTTTGAATGTGAGATTGCTTTGCTAAATATAAAATAAAAGAATATTTTCCATATCTTTAAACTATCATTGATATCTGATAATTAAACAGTTAGTAAAATAAACCTACCAAACTACATAATACAATGAAATACTTGACTGAAAGTAGGGGAGTATGATGTGGTGCACAATTGCACCCCTCTGTTAATAATCGAATATTCCATGGTGGTCATGAATATCCATGTTTTTGCTTACCTCGGGCAAAATGCTTGCCTATACTAAATGGAAAAAATATGGTGGGGGGTTGGATGAAATGGACATAATGAACAAATCAGAACTGATCTATGATAATTCACGCTTCTTATCCTTCGTGTGCTTGACTTATAACCTTACAATCGCGTGGTAAATTGAGTCCAAAGTTCGACTTGTTGTACATGTGTTATATAGGCAAAGGCGAGCTTGCGACCTATTTTGATAAAATTACGGTGGGTGAACTTTCAAAAGTCAATGGGACATGAGGGTTCCAATGAAAGAGCTAGTGATAACGTACGTCGGGGTGGATGTGCTTTTCGTTAAAAAAAAAAAAATAAAAAAAAATTAACAATTGTTTTGGGTAAAAGTCCATAGGCTAACTTACATGTTAGGCCGCTGGACTCTGTCGATAGGGGGCGTTCTCAAATGAGACTAAACGAAGCTATATGCCAGTTTTTTGTTTTCTTTTTTCACTTTTAAGATCACGTTATTCAATTTAAAGACGCATGCAATAATTTTGTTTCAAATTTAAGTATTGGTCTAAGTTCTAAAAGAGCCAAGGTAAAGGTGACTGAAACAAATGTTTTGTACCCTTTCCAGTAAATTCATGAACAATGACTAATGTAAAAAAAAAAAAAGCTTTATGTAATTCGATTCAGAAATGGTGAGGATATTTCTCATCTGAACCTGCTAATGGGAATAAAGAGATTTGAGAGAGAGAGAGAGAGGGGGGGGGGTGGCTAAATAACCAAACGTTGAGTACTTACGTTGCGACACACAGGAAGAGAGACAGTAGTGTTTCGTTGTAAATTGCCCAACTAATAAATCTGCTCTCGTTGAACTCTGAGGGCGCTTTTCTCACCACATAACACAACCTGATGCCCCAAAGTAGTAGAACTAGCTCAGCTGTAAAAATAAAATGAAAAGATAAAGAAGATAAAGAGTTATAGAAACATCAAAGAAATCATCATTGTGATTGAATCTCTAGCACTACGTCGCTTGCTCATAATAACGTCTAATATTAAATGCAATGTAGCATCTTTCCCTTTTCTACTGCCTAAATTTAAAGCCTTCAATTACTCTGATTACGTTCCAGATGTAGCATTTAATTTGTAAACATATCAGGTACTCATTTTCACCTGGGTGGAGAGTGGCAAATGTGGATTAATGTGGATTGTAAAACGACGTTAGTGCCAAGCAGAGGCTCAAACCCACCATGAAGGCACCATTATACCATAACACTTCCTCTGATGACTTATTACTACTACTACCATTACTATTACTACTAATAATGATAATATTAATAATAATTGACCAAAGCGCTTATCATTATTGTAAATTGCTTTCTGATCTTTCTTTTTGGACAATCACATAATTTCGATGACAGATAACAAATACAGAAATGACCAAAACTCCAAAAGAAAATAAAGGTGAGTAATTTCTTTGAGGAGGGGGAGAGGTGTGAATCACTTTTATCTTGTTTTTTTAATTCGTCCCTTCGCAGTTTAAGTCGCAGTTTTTAGTTCATTGGTGTAAATGTCTTGGAGACATCGCGACATATTACTGTATATATGGCGAAAGACAAAATCCAGGTTTGAGAGTGCAATTTTAATGTTAGCCAGCGGGGTGAGAATATTAAGACAGTTTTTACCTTCAACTTTCATTTCTGTTTATACCTGCAAGCATTCTCTATAATTGGGTCTGAAGAACTAAGCTCCGATCAGGATTTCTGAACATGGTTTCAACCACGTAATCGTCAAATCTACAAGCTCGAATTGTCAAATAGAATCTTTAAACACTCCTTCCTTTCAAATTTGATAGAGTGAGGTGACTTGAATGCAAATATGAGAAGTAATTTTAGATGAACAAACCCAAAATTAAAATTTCGAAGTTCCTTCACCCATGGAGCTGTTGGAAATAGAATACTATTACGAAAGTTGCAACCCTGTGAAAGAATATATCACATTGTAGTTCACTTGTGTGCTAGAAATCTGGTCTGGACGGTGTGAACACAAATGAACTGTGTAGACCCACAGAACAGTTACCATACTGTGTATGGACACATCCAGATACGCAATGAACACATTTAAACTCACCTCCACACTGTTGAGACTGTGTGGCAATACATCTCAAAATGTGGACAAAACTGTCGACATAGTTGAAACACCTCAACTCCACACTGTGGAAAACGTGTGTTACCACAATGCGATCGCCCATTATTCATACATGTAAACTTAACATTTTGATCTTTCGTCTATTCACACAAGGTATGTATATACAGTGTATTCTCTCTGTATAAAAATAAAAAAGCAAAATATACAAATATCAAATGCTAAAGTTGCGTCTAAACGCATCTCATGCATCTACAGCTAACAAGTCGCCGAAATATTTAGCACCATTACGCTTTGAGGATACCGTAATGACTTTGATTAAGGGTCAATGACTGAGCCTTATTCCTCCTCCCGATTCATTATCCACGTCTTCTACGTATATTTAACACCGTTAGTCTCTGATTCCCATGTATTTCCCGTCGTGGTAGGCAATAGAGGATCATGCTCCAATCCCACTCATACCCCCATCACTCAGCCAACTGTCAACACATCGTCACAAAATGGCTCCTTTTCGCGATTAAAATAGTCGGAATAATCGATTTAAGTTGGGTTAATGCGTGGCGAACAGACGAAGGCTCGGCGCCTACAAATAGATGGATGTTTAAGCAGGACGGGAAACAAAAATAGCCACGTTGTTTCAACTTTAGTGAGTGATAGACAACAGTTTTCGCGTTCTACTGTCTTTAGTCTGAATGGAGAAAGTAGATGGGGAAGGGGAAGGTGCAGGCACTTCAACCTCTACATCCATAAAAATGACTATTGCCTTTAAAAAGTTTGAAGTTTGAGTAGCGAGGGAAACTCAAATACGACGCTGTCTTAAAATGGGTAAATGATTGGCAACAGTTTTTTTCTTCCTACTTTTTTTTATCGTCTTAAGGCATAACGAAGTGAGGGGGTGGCGTGGTTATTACTCTTTCCTCCCCATAGAAAATGATAACAAACTTCAAATAATTAGGTGGATGTTTTAGCAGGGAGGGAACGAAAACAAAAAGTTTCAACACGATTGACTGGTTTACAGCTTTCTACAGTCTTAAAGTAGATATTCATTGATTTTAAAAACTAACTTTATTTTCATCATTGCAAAGTTGAAACTTTAATTCGACAAGGTTATCAAAGTTCAATGCTTGGAAACATCCGAAGTAATGATTATCATAAATTACAAAACGCTTAAATACAGCCCCGGCATAGCACCTGAAGGGCTCTCTGAACGCTGCTGAGATAATATGTGAGATCACAGTATGGGCATGACTTGCACAAGCAGACGATGTCCCATGACATCTCACACATTTTCAGTGCCTGTGTTTTCATCTTCTCTCGAGTTCTTTCTCTTACTTCACTACCGTCAGGCTAAATATATAATCTATTACCTCACTCTAATCTCCGCGCATGGTTTTATTTTGATGACAAATGCAGCGATACAAAAATAAAGGAATCTGTCGCCTGTAAACAAAATAAGACGCCATTGTATATTCAGCTGCACGCACCGGTGTATGTTCGGCGTTTCAAGAGGGAATAAATGCCGTCCTTAATATCATTCCGGCGGTTTTCAATTTGAAAGTCTGGTTTCTTTGATTGTTAATTAACACATATCCTGTGTATTTACAAGCAAAAGATTTTAGTTATCGGAATCGGGTCATATCCCCCTTTGAATGGTTTGACATGCCATTACATGTATATACACTAAACTCATTATAATTTGAGAAATAATAGCTTTGCAATTATGTTCAATCTCTATGGGAAGTCGTCTGCTTGGGCAAGGTTGGTCCATATAGTGACGTCATTAAAAACATCGTTATTTTTCCGGCATATCCCAGCTGCTTTGGAGGTGGTTGTATTTGTATTTGTATAAATCACCCGATATGTAGTTGACCTAAAACTTGTACGATGGCCATCTGTTAGCTTACCATTTTTAAGTGATACATTAGTTGACATATTTGTGATCTTCTTTGAATTTCACCTTTAAGACTGAACGGTGTAAGCATGTGGGTGTGGGTGTGTGGGGGATTCCTTCACATCATCAATGGGTGGATATTTGGGGGGAAACAAAAAATATCGATGTTGTTGCAACATGAGAGTGGTAAAAAAATATAAGTAATAAACGATTACAGAAAAGCAGACTGAAATCAAATTTGGGGGAAAAGAAGAAATGTGAAAAAGTAGGATGACCAAAAATATAAAATGGAAAAGATACATGAAAATAATGAAATGAAAGTAGAAGGTAAGATAAGAAAATGCGGAAAATGAAAGAGAGGACAGGAACATTCGAGAATTATATAAGCCGTTAAAAAGACGGAAGAGTAACGATTGATGATAAAAGATGATCTTGTACCTGGAAACGACTAGACAGACAATGAAATACATCAGAAATGAGACGAATAAAAATAGTGTGAAATCAAATTAAGAATGCTCTAGAAGTTTTGCAAACAAAAAAGATCGATGATAAAAGTCGATCATTAATACTGCGGGCAGACAATGTATCATATCAGAATTATGTGGGGGCGGGAGGAGCGATTACAAAAATCAGGACGGGTTATGTATATTATAATTTTTACGATATGTATAGAGATGGATGTTTGAACACCCTTGCACATCGCCCATGACTATCTAAAATGTTTAAAAACGGGCGCGAAATGTTGGCGGGCTCGGCCAGGATCCGAGTGTGACGATTGTGAGACAATCGTCACCCCTGAGAGAACGATATTCTATCAGCCGCACGAGGGTGACACGGGCAGGAAGGTTATAGGTCTGGCTCCAAGACATTCCTTCCTCCCAAATATCTCAGGGCAAGGAAAATCAATCATTCTCCACTGATACGGACGTAATGGTTTCCAACACCGCAACCGGCCTCTTTTGTGTGCTGAAGTGACGCTCTTCTTCTCTGTTGTTCTCACAAAAACCTGGATTTATCTTACTTTGTTCTTTTTCTAGCTGTCTTTCGCTTTCTCTTTTGCCTTCAATCTCTTTAACAGACAGAAAGTCTTTTCCAATTCTTTCTTCTGTACCCCTTTTCTCCCTTAATCATTTCAGTTTTTTCTATTATCCATTTCGTCTACTTTTTGCCTGGTTGTTTCATATCTCCGGATTACTTCTCCCTCCTTTCTATTTATTCAGTGTTTTCCTCTTATTCTAACAACCCCTGCCATACTGCCTGCATCTCTCTCTCTCTCTTTCTTTTTCTCTCTCTCTCACTCACTTGCATTTTTCCAATTTATGTTTCCATTATTTTTATTTTTTTTTTACCCAAGAAAGGGATTTTTTTTTCTTTCAACATTTTTTTTTAGAATATTGGCCCTAAATCCCTCTAACTACAAGTGACTTATCTGTATGAAACACATTTCATGGGTTATTAACATCTGCCATCTTAATGCACGATGTTGAACATGTCCTTGGCGCCACAACTACAAGTTAATGATTAAAAAAGGACACTGTCGGCATGGTTCCCCGTACTTTTAAACGTAAACAAGTAAGCATATATTGACATGATATAAGAATATTGAAATTGCTTTTCGTCGTAATTTGTCACGCTTCGTTCACCATGAAGGTATGTAGGGCAGAATCATTACCAGGTTTTTATAAATAAATGAATTCTTGCCTTCATGTCTTGCAAGAGAGATTTTAAATAGTGCATCCGCCGTGATTAAAGTCAATGTTATCCGAAGTACATTCTTGCTGAGTATGGAAACCAACTAGACAAGAAATTATGTTTGTTGAATTGAGTAAGTTTTTCTTAATTACAATTAAAACAAGACGGTAAAGTTAAACAAAAATGTTCCCCCGTTACATAGTTAACAGATGTGATTTAGGAATTTCAGAATCCCGCCGGCCCTCTCCAAGCTCTCATGGGGGTGGGGAGGGGTTAGACTCCCAAAATATCCTTAAGAGCTTTACCGAAAAATATCTTATTTTCATATGGGGAATGTAATTTATTAATAATATTGTCGAGGATCGAAGGGGTTGTGGGCAGGCGGAAGTAACCCAGAATGTCGCCATGTTTAGCCCTGGAGGTTTTTCCCACAAATCCTTCCTTATCAACAGGACAGCTGCGGCCGTTTCGGCTACTGGATCGGATGATGTTTGGTATGAGAAGTTACTATTTGTTGTCACTGGTTCCAAGTGTGTCGTTTTTTACTCTGATATGAAAGATACAAAAACCCGTTATAGAAGCATCTCCTTGCAGCGGCGGATCCAGGATTTGAAAAAGAGGACACATCTCCGTCGCCTCCCCCAAGCCCCCGATGAATCCTCTACTTCCTTTCGTATTATTCACAACACCCAGTACTTAAACAAAAAAAATCCAGGGCCCTGTTAAAAGAAAAGAAAAAAGATATTGGCGCCTTGACGTCGATAAGAGGCGGTCAACTCAATTCAAAGTTCCTTCTAAGACACATTGAAAGTACAAACTTTTAATCCAACCATCTGGGATACAATGATCCACCTCTTCTCTCCACCAATGTGACGATGAAGGATGGACTGTGGTGCTCGGAAGCGAGAAATAGAGTCGGTGTGCCGTAATGGTCTTGACGGGTTAATAATTAGTGCACATCGAGTAATTGAATTAAAAGGGCATCTCGTAACGGCGTCGCGGTCCACCGATGATGATGGATGGCTATTTTATGGAATGCATCAGAAGGTTAGGGCAATGATAATTTGTTTAGAAGAGATCCCCTCAATAACACGAGCCAGTATGGTATAAGGAAGATTTATATTACCCTAATCAAATAGATGGTCAACGTACATATTTCATGGAGATGCGCCCACGCTCATAACAGGTCAACATAATAGAGTTACGGCTTTAAAACATGGATGCTTCGTTTTAATTTCACTAACGCATTTGTGTTTTATGATAACTGAAAACAGTCGCGAATTACCAATAAGGCTGCAGATTCAAAATTGTATTTATCCTCACATGAAAAAATACTAAAAACCCGATTTGATGTTAAAACAAACAAACAAACAGACATACAAGCAAACAAAAGGTCTGTTTAGCTTTGAAGGTCCAGTCAGTCATAGTAAGACACTTGATATGGAATAAACTAATCCATGTTCTCTTTCGTTTCTCTCACGTGTCAATATTGACTACCACTCTGGATCAAGCACTGTACCCAACCCTAACTCAAGCTCTCCAAGTCAACCGAGAAAATGCCGGCTTACCGGTATCACGATAAACATGATGAACCAAAAACTGTCCACGTCACCTCTTGGTAATGTGGTGAAGAGGATAATAAGCCATCTTAATTAACGAACTGGATGTTTGTCGCTGAACATGATTCTCATGCGACGCCTCTAGCTCTTCGTATGGCCTAAGGAAGAGGGCGGCACACATCAAACTCACAAACATGCACCATGGTCATGATTCTGGCGAGAAAAGCGTGATTTATGTTGTATTTTTGGCTCGAAAGATCATGATTCATACATACCCGCGGAGTATGATTACAAGAGGATAAAAGATGATCTACAAATCGTAATACTCCCTTAGAACATTTTCAAAAAAAGATGTGATAAGAGGCCGTCTTACAGCCCAAGATCACGCCGGAAAAGGGTCATTTTCTTTCTTGGCCACGCCCAACAAGCCATTAGCAGATAGCGGGGCGGGGGTGGGAACGACTGACCCATGCCCCTTTTAAAAATCCGCTGTACCATTGCTCAAGTAGTCAAAATAAGAACTTGTCCCCTTTTGGTGTTGTCCTGCACCTTTCATATTTTTAGATGAAAAACAATTTGAAAATCTGATCAACTCTTACTATCTTTGTACAGTTATTAGCACCTATTATGTCAAATATAATACTATTTATTTTTTGCTTGTCAGAAACTGGGAGATTGTGCTTCCTATAACTTTGAGAATAAGCAAAAAAAAAAAATAGTGAAACAAGCTCTTGATGCAATTCATGTGAAACCTCATCATCACTAGCCACCTCAACTTCATATTTTGGTAACTCACCTGTTTCAAACATTAAAAAACAACAAGCGGCGAGAGTCATGATAGGAGTGGACTGGGGGGGGGGGGGTAAAAAGCGTAACCATGTGACTACACCACCACTGAACAGGATAATAGGCCTAGCTATAAAAAGCCAGGTGATCGCTGTCACCAGGACTAACTTAAAAGAAAAACCAAGAAACAATTATAAAAAGAGCACAGCTGGTTTTCTCGCCTAAAATTACATATTTACATATACCCATCTGTTGCTGTCTAAAACAACCAGGGCAGTCATTATGTCAGGGAGTGTGGATTTAAGGACGGTACACTAATGGATCTATTTTGGGCAGGCTTACAAAATCATCTTGATTGATTGATTTTTTAGATTGGTTGCTATTATTCATATTCATGGAAAATTAACAAAGCATAATACATTTTACAAAACATTAACATTTCATTGAGCAATACGGAAGTAAATAATCCTGAATCACATTAATCAATTACATGTAAGCATGTTTTGTTAATCATGAAATATGGAAATGAAAAAAAACCTACTTTAAAGCTATGCTTGTTGCGTGTAGGTTCACTGAATCAAACTACTGACTTAAAAGGGATTGGGTATCTTTGCCTCAAATTCTAAACAGAATCCTAGATTTAGATTTAAAAATGTCAAAACTGTTTGCCAAACAGTTTTGAAAAGTTTTTTTTTTATTACACTACAGTATATCGGGGAAAATGAGTATGGTAAACCGGTCAGTCAAAGATTTTTAATTTTTAGATGCACTTCATGATCATTTTGAAGCTCAATTTTGTTAGGGCTTCAATATTACACCATATCACAGACACCGATAACACGTAGGTCAAAAACAGAAGTCTTGAACTTTTATGAACGGTGAAATACTTTCTCACCCCCCCCAAAAAAAAAAAACAGACGAAAATATTTCCGAACATTTGTAAAAAGTTCGGAATAGCTTTTACTTATGGGCCTTCCGAAAATGAAAAACAAACAAACAAATAAACAAACATGAAACATAGAAGGATATTCCTCTTTATAGCAAAAATCACCGGCCAAATTGACGATATTTGTGAAGCAGATAGACATGTAAAATTCAAATATTTCGCACACGAAAAAATGTTCTATAGAATCTTGAAGCTTGATTACTCAAGAAGCTAAAGGCCTTTTAAAAAAAATTACATCGTTATCTTACTCTTCTAGGAAACACGATATTATATTGCACCCTTTTACACACTGCGATGAATCGCGCACCATAAAGATTGCAGACGCAATACATATTCTTGTCATGAATACATTTAAAATGTAGTTGATTTAGCTTCAGCTCTAGCCTAATTGTCTCCCGATCTCAGTCGCAAATTTCTCATTGGAGGATTGCTCATTAGTTTGATTGATATTTCTTTGGGCAATTCAATATCAAACGGAAAATAATTTGTGCCTTAAAGATCCTTGCATGGAAACTCTTTACGTCAGATCGAGAGATACTGTCAAAAATTGTATGCTTTTTGAAACTCATATCGGTTTTTGGGATGTTGCAATTCGGAATAGTGTTTTGGATAGTGTTAAACAATACTTTGCTGTCAGTCATACACTATTTATGAAATTGTTTTGGCGTTGACGTAGAGAGCTCACAGTTTCAGAAAGGACACAGCAGCGCTTTATTGGATTTTTACTTATTTAATGAGATGATTATTTTGAAAGTCAACGAATACAATGTCTGTTCTGCATAGTTTGCATTGCTCGCTGATCCAAGCGATTTCGCGTGTATGAAGACTAGCCATCTAGCCATATCAAAGCAAATGTCAAAAATGATTAATGTTTGAAAGAGCCTTGTTTATCTGAGGAAACTCTGACAGCAATTGTCTAGATACTTGATCATGCGATGAAATTATAGCAAAGTATGTTTTTGAAATAGGAGTCACGCATAACGACACGTTCTTTGGGATAAAGGATGAAAAGCATGACAACAAAAAAATGATAGGGAGGCAATTTGCTTTTAGGTATATGCCAAGGCTGGGGTATTCAAAATGGATTCTAAATGAGTGATGTGTTGGATTATGGCTTTGGAAAGGAATGCAAACGCTTATGCGAGAAGGCACTTGTGATCCATCATTTCAAATATAAACAAATAGACGTTTGATATGTTGGAACAATAATGTCAGCGTACGCTATTTGAGACAAAACAGCTATTTGTGATGAATAATTGCTCCTGGTCAAGACAACATCGAAACTTAAAGACTATGAAGACAGTAATACCCGTCGTTATATTATTCCCGATGTTGATAACCACAGTATCAGTATGGGGCGAGGTAGATTTCGAATTTGACATGAAATGCAAATGCACATGCTCGTGCACCTACAACAATTCATCACGTGTCACGTGATAGTTTCTCAGCCAATGAGATACTCTATATAACAAATACCCTGTTGTATGTAAATAAAATGTGATCCATCTTGTCAAATATCAGCACACCGTTGTTTTGTCTGAATAAAAGGTGTCACCTTACGCTAATGGGGCTAAGGAGGTATTTACGATTAATTTATCTCATTTTCTAGTTTAGGAGAACAGCCTGATAAGTGCTTAAGAGTCTAGACGGAAATGTCTGTCGATAGATTTCAATTATCATATAATTTGGGCTGCCGCGGTTACAGGCGTTAAAAGGATAAGAAGACAGACAATATTTAAGGTGATGAAAAAAAATATTGAATTGCTGAACAGGCTCGATAAAATGTGTTATCGGTTACATAACAGGGTCGGGGTTTGCGTATACATTTTGGGAAAAGAGCAAAGTGAAAGAAGGAAAGCAAGATTGTACACGACTAATGTAAAGAATTGATGACGTAAAAGTATTTTGTTTTTAAAATACTTAAAATAAGGTAGTTTACAGTACAACATTAGATGAGTCAGCAGGAATTGAGTTATTGAATGATTTGAATTGTGGTAAATTTTCAGTTCCTTGAAACATATTTCTTATACGACGACGTTGAAAGCATTGGAATGTTGAAGCTGAAAATTGACATTCCATGCTTAGTCTTGATCTGTTTCTAACTCACTGAAAATCTCTAACGGCATTTAAACCACATTCTGAACCCTGGATCTTACAATGTTAAAATCCCTTTGCCTTAAAACTCATTTTGACATGATTTTCCCTCCTCTTGTTAGTTCAGATATCATGCGAAATAAATGTCCTCGTATAGACGGTACGAGACAACGTTCGAAGAGAAAGGAAAAACACACACAAATGAAATCATATTAAAAATAAAACAAGGGAAGGGATTACGTTATAAATATTTGCCCGTCGTCTTTGTGACTCGGATGGGCTGTCCCCGTTGGGTATTCACCAGGGAGAGAAAGGGAATTTTTGAGATAAATTGCGAGGAATTCTTGTTATTAAAACAAAATTCCATCTTCCGGTTCAGTGACAGATGACGTACATTCAGCGAATTCTGGCAGACGGGAATGTTTTTCGATTCCTTAAAAAAATACGCAGCCTATGCTTTCAGGTTTGTGCAATCTTAAAAGGAATGTCTTTTTAAGGGATTTTTTTGATTTTTTTAGGGTTTACGGTAACTGTTTGTTTTTTTACTTTAATACCCCAGTAAGAATAGGGGTAAGCCAGGGAGGAAAAGTGAGGGAATTTTGTTCAACCAAGGCTTGAGTTACCACTAAATCCAAATAACATTAACTATATTAACTTTAGACCTTGTTTTTTTGTTGATACTCATGGTGTACTTAAAGGGCTAGCTATGATGAATATTCCCTATATGATTCATGTTATTTAGTTGAGTTTACAATCAAGATTCATCAAATAGAGTACTTACGTTAAAAAAGAGAAAAAAGGGGGTAGAATAAAGGGGAAAAGGGAAGACAATAATGAAGAGGGAAAGATGTCAATGTTTCGAGAGAAGAAGAAGATTTAAGACAACAGAAATTACAGGATAAAGAAATTAAAAGGAATAATTAGAAGATAACAAAAGAAATAAAATGCCTGATAAAACAAAAAAATATAGTGGTAAAAGTGTCAGAGGAAATAAGAGAGACACTCAGAGAGAAAGGAGAATCGATAGAATGATAGAGGAGAAGAAGATAGAAAAAAGAGAGACGAGCGAGCGAGAGAGAGGGAGGTCGCAACCGAAATAATATCCCGTGAGGTACAAAGAATTTTACGATTTACATCGTATAAATGCATGGGGGTTAGGGCAGCCACTGGATCACACAAAACAGTAACTTGTCCTGAATAAATTTCTGCCTCGGTGAATTTCAGACTGTTGTCATGACAAATAGTTAAAAACGATTCGTACCCAAGTTTATTATTTATATCGTCCCCTCTAGGACTATAATTATTTGCAGCGTAGGGCTTTCACTTATTTTGCAGGTGGTATTTTAACATCTAACTAAGATAACATGGATAACACATTCTACAAAGAGCATAGCGTTGCATGGCCCCCATTTACATATGAGATAGATATGTGCATTAAATAACAACCAGACTTGTGAAACTATAACCTTGAGCGCTGGGAAGGGGCGCCGTCTTTTTCTTTTCTTTTTAAAGGTAAAAGTAACGCTACCATCTTTTTTGGCCAGGGGAGGGGGCCGGGCCCCCGGGCTCTTCCTGGATCCACCACTGTATCCAGTATCGCTATCTACGTGTGCTTACCTTTCAACAGGTGGTTGTTTGGACATCTAAGACAGCACGGATGACATGCACATTCCAAATTGAGCACACAATGTGGCTTTGCTGTCATTTACAAATGGGACAGACTTGTATACATCACATACTACCATGTAGCTCCCAAGCTAAGAGCAATATGCATAGTGTATGGAGAGCTAGAAACCTTACAATTTTGTTAAACAAACTGTTATGATTTTATTAACGTTCTTTAGAATTTAAGAAGACGATACTAATAAAATCTCTAGTATCAGCTTATGCACTTTGCTTCTCAGTGCGTGGCTACAGTTAACATCTACGACAGCATGAATGAAGAAAAAAAAACGACAATTACTAAACGGTGTTGATTGACTCTCATAATATACGAGACATACGTTTTCATTGGACATCAGGCTAGCTCGTAAATCCAGAACATGACATGAATAAATGATATGCTGAGAGCTATAAGTCGTTACAATTTGACAAACTGAATGAGTTTAACACTTTTTGTCTATATGTGTGCAATATGTCATCTACAGCATTGGTATGATAGGCTTCGCCCCTAACAGGTTTCTTCGGCCTATTTACATGCATTGTATATTCTAAGTATAAACAGCTAGGGTAACATATTCAGCAATGAACATACAATGTGGCTTCGGTTTCAGT
The DNA here is from genome assembly GCA_035222895.1 of Strongylocentrotus droebachiensis. NCBI lineage: Eukaryota > Metazoa > Echinodermata > Echinoidea > Camarodonta > Strongylocentrotidae > Strongylocentrotus > Strongylocentrotus droebachiensis. The sequence goes on along the minus strand of JAVYIG010001698.1, from coordinate 259,729 downwards.
TTACATACGGGACATAATGATATTGTATTGTAGTCTGACACCTGGAGCTTTACTAAGGTCACAATCAGAATCCTCGAGGCAGCACAGACTGTCTGCTGTTATGAAATATGAGATATTGCTTGAATAATTCGTTTAATATATATGGTCAAAAGCCCATGCGATATATTTCTATAAGGACTATTGGGATTTGAGGGTTGAGATCAACTCTTGTCATGAAATGATTTAATAAAACGTGTGAGGTATTGAATAACACAACGAAATTTGATCATTAAGGCGACCATTACGTACTTTGATTGACGGAAAGCCAAAGGCTTATTGAATTAAAAAGTCTTTAATTTGATAAATCCACTTAATATAGTACTTATTAGTGTTAGAAGCAGACAATAACATTTTTCGTATATACTTCCTTTGGGCTTAAAATGGTTGCACTTGGCAATTTTTCATATGCCCCCTATCTCGACAACTCTGACGGTGACGGGTGTTGTATTTTTTTTCTCCCTCTCTCTCCCTCTATTCACCTCTCTCGACTCTCCTTTTCTGTACAAACCTACTACCATCTTCCCTTTTCTGTCCTATTTGGTCGTGTTTTTATAAATCATGTTTCGGGAAAGGGGGTCACTCTTAACATGACTGGCTACTTACCAGTGTCCATCAACCTCTGGAATGGACCCTAATGGCGTATGTATCGAAACATGTGAACCTGAAAAGGTACCCTTTTTAATGTTTAAAGTTCTTGAACAAAAACCTTTTTAGGGAAAGCGTCGACGACGCCGTTTGGCTGAAAAGAGACACCCATTTGAGGCTTTTTCTGGACGGGGGTGCGTAGCCAGTCATGTTGGGAACGACCCCCCCCCCAGGGTATTCAGTATGAAGTGAAAATTCATCGTATTATATAAAACGCTGAAAGAACGGATCTTCTATGACAGTGTATGAGGTGTTCTAATCCCTTTGTCATAGGCCTATATACACAGTACATTTCCATATCATTTCCCATGATTTGTGCGCACAGATTCGAGTATGACATGGGCGAATTTTCACCGTGTAAACACTCGTTGAGTGACATGAGTACCTTGTCTATTTTCTTCCGGACTCGAGAATCCAAGACAAATACGACACAGGCTTAAGATATGGACACGGCATGGTCAAATGCAGAGAAAGTCCACTTTTCTTAGACATTGTCAACAAAGGTGGATCGGTTGGAGAGGATAATAAACAAGGTTAGGGAATAGTTCGGCCATGATGATTGAGAGGAGGAGAAACAAAAGCTATGAGCAATGCAATTCAAAGAACTGAATCTCGATTTAAACACTCTACAGGCCGGATGATGTTATAAATAGTAAGGGGGGGGGGGGATGGAAATATTGCTCTCGAAATATCAAATGCCTATCTTTACATCAAAATTGTAAGTACTGTGTGATCCCTTTATTCCGCTCGTTAAGTAAAGGGTTCTGAGTAGTATATCCTATCAATACAATTGTTTATTGACAAATTGCGAAGTTGTCTGTTGTCCCGGATCGTTAAACTATTCTGACTTTGTTAAAACTATAGTTAAGATTTGCAATAGAGTGGAGTATGTCAACATCTAATGAAGATGACTTGTATTTAAAAAAAAAAAGTTGCCCGAGAATAGATGATTGCTTGGCATAACGCTGAAGATTAATGAAATAACAATCAGCAATGATTCCTAACTTTTAAAGTGAATAATTAGGCAAATTAATGATTTAATCATTTAATTGGTTAAGGCAAATTGAGCAATTGGTGCATCCGGCCTATGCTCTTAATTTAAATTCCTCACTTGGACTTTGTAGCGCGGGCATTAAATCCCGGATGTTCACCCTGATTCCGCCCCCAGTTTATTAATTTCTCACTAGTTCATGTCACTGACTGGAAAAGAATCTTATTTTGATTATTATTCATCGAAACCCTAAGAGGATAGAGCGGTTTTCAGCACACGGGGGCGAACCCAGACAGTTAAAAATAGTTTGTTTATTATCTTTTGCTATCTGTGACTTCAACATTTTGATTGTATATATCTGAAATGATGTATTCGTGATCCTCTGCTACGATCATTACTATCTTTTGCTATCTGTGACTTCAACATTTTGATTGTATATATCTGAAATGATGTATTCGTGATCCTCTGCTACGATCATTACTATCTTTTGCTATCTGTGACTTCAACATTTTGATTGTATATATCTGAAATGATGTATTCGTGATCCTCTGCTACGATCATTACTATCTTTTGCTATCTGTGACTTCAACATTTTGATTGTATATATCTGAAATGATGTATTCGTGATCCTCTGCTACGATCATTACTCTCTTTTGCTATCTGTGACTTCAACATTTTGATTGTATATATCTGAAATTATGTATTCGTGATCCTCTGCTACGATCATTAATAATGAAATGTCATCTCTTAAAAATACATATCAGTACAATGTGCATACGCATGAACAAAGAATGTCAGTGCCAAAGAAATCAAACATCAATGATATTTCTTGGACCGTCACAGTTTATTCCTGTTATGCTGATTCGACAACTCGTAAATTTTCTCAAAATTAGAAACGGTCACTGTGTATTTTTAGCTTGAAATTAGCTAAAACACTTATTTGCAAATTTAAATTTTGTAGAAATGTTTCACTCGAGGTTTTCTTTTTCATGACTCTCCATAACGGTTCACCAAGACTTAGACTCATGGCCTAGCAAATTACAAGGAGGGCTTTTGAGATAAACACTATTAAACATTTAAAGAAAACATTCAATTTACGTACCAAAATACAGTTTAGCCGTCAAAACAAAGAGGAAGGGATCAATAATTTAGTTTTATAATCAATCATCAATCATCATTTTTAGGCCAAATCCCTTGTTTATCCTGACCACTACTTGAATCCAGCAAAATAGCCAAAGATGAAAGAAAAAAAGCCAACAAGGAAGCCTCAAGCGACGTCTACGAATTGGTGCTCAATCAAAGGTCACCCATGTTTATAAAAATCACAGACGAAAAGCTCAAAACATGGCATATCCAAAATTACATCAGGGAATCACACCGTACAAACCCCAATTCCACCCGACACATCCGGGGGTTCAAATGTGTTTCCATGTCGTTCGCTATTTTGATGATGGCTGGGATGGCTAATGAGTTCGACTTCATTAGCGACTGATAAGCCATCACCCCCACGGCACTTGATACAAGGATCTATTTTTGATCGCTTCAAAACAGACGAGTTGAAGATAATCTTGAATTCGTGTGATGTACATGTAAGTCATGGAATTTGTTTAGATTCAAAGTAAATTTGAAATAATTGGATTTTATAAGCGCTATGGTGTATCGGTGATGACCCTTGATTTCCCATACGAAAGGTCCCGGTTTCTGTATTGGAAAACAATATATATTGTCTACATAGACCGATTAATAGCGTTAACAAATCGTTGATATGTATGTGACCAGCCCTTAAAGGTAATTCAAAGTTTTGGTATGGGGTCATGAATTTGGTTCAAATGAACATATTGGAAGCATAGGCGATCCTACAATATTCAGTGATCGGTGTCGCGGTTGAAATCGAGTCTAAAGTGATGAAATTGTAAATAATATACTATTTATGTTGTATAGCCCCCTCTCAAGGTCAATATATTAATTTAGCTATAAAACAATTTTCTTTGAATAAAATCGACCGATTTGCTATTACCGTTTGGAATATATATATCACAACTATATATTCTGAGATTTTCATGGTCGCAGCTACCATCGTATGGTCGTAGGCGCTATTTGAAATTTATCAAAATTTACCGGGAGCACCGGTAAATTTGTATATTCAATTTTTCTCGAAAGCAGAAGTGTTTTAGGGGCTAAATTTGTCAGTGCTTATAATACATCCATAGGGGCTTCCAGATATATCAAAATTGTAAAGAATCACTATTCAGCCAATTTTCAAAATTAACAAAAACTTTGTAATACCTTTAAGGTCTCAAGTTCAGGTGTGTTCACTCATGTAGAATTTATTCCGTTAACGGAGGACAGGGAATGTCCTCCAAAAGGGTGTAACCCTGACTTTAACCCTGACTGTTCATTGAAAAGTACAACACACATACGGGACCACGCTTTCTCTGCTCGAAACGGGCAACTAAATTTAGATCTATTCACTCGTCTTTCTTCGATCCTTTCTATTAAACTTTATTGTACATTTTCAACAAAATAAAAAATGGGAGGATTCCACTTAAATTTTGTCAAATATTTTGATTTTTTTTCTTCATTACGCGAAAAAAATAAATCAAAGATATTTTTATTAGGCATAAGAAAGGCATTAAGGAACAATAGTTTCCTTGGACTTATTGTCATTCCAAAATGTTTACGATGGAAAACATATATTCATCCCTACATTTTAATTGTGTTTCATAAATAATTTTTCACATTAAAGGGCAGTTGGATTAAGGATACAGAAGGAGGAGACAAAAACGTAGGCCGCTTGTAAAAATGATAAGGTTATTCCGTGCTTCATAGTCTAGATATCCTCTTCTCTCTACATCTATACGAACATTTGCACACCAAAAAAAAATCCACATTCTTGTGATCTGTTTTTGAGAAGTAAAATATTCAATTTACAAACCTCGATACAGTCTAGTCGTCAAAGCAAAGAATAATATTTTATTTATTCTCACAAAAGAAAACCCCTTATCGATATCGTCCTGTATACTTTCATTATAGGCCAAATCTCTTGTTTATCTAGGTTTGACCACCACATCAATCGAGCAAAAAGCCAAAAGGCAGCCTCATGTGGCGTCTTCACGTTTGAAGGCACATACTGTCTTCTTCATGAACTTTGACTTTTACTGAATCAATCTCAGCATGGCTCGGTTTTGTCATATTTGAACTTATCTACAGTTTAAAGGAATTATTCTAAAATTCGAGAGAAATAATGAAAATATTATGCTTAGAGGTTTTCGAACCTTGTTTAAAACACTGGGATCTTAGTATACTTTTATAGGTTTTGGATTGTGGAATTTTATAGGCATTTAACAAATTTATTAAAAAGAAACGAGGTTCTTTTGTGTTTAATGATATATGAATTAATCAATGTCCTGTTGTAAATATATGTATCACAAGCTCATTATAATTTGTAAATTATAGATATACTAAGTAATCTATATTCAAGCCAATAATGGAAGACTCTTCAACATGCAAGCATATCAATTGTAGAGAATATTTCCAGCAACAGAAATATGTTCTGATTAAAATTGAATATCCTCTTTAAAAAGCTTTGACAAAGCGAATCCTCGAGCTGTCAAAATGGGGTTATCTCTGGACGATGAGACTAGAATCCGAATGAATCTCATGTTTAAACATTCGATTCGATTTCAAGAAACAAGAAGATGTTGGTTTGCAGGGGTGGAGACGCACCCCTTCTAGAATTATCTAAACTTCCTTTTAGTGTCGATGTTATCTCTTTAGCCGGGTAGCACGTGATAGTGGTATCAGGAGAGGACTGAAGAAGAAGAGCACGCAAACGGGCAGATCAAGGATTGCGGTTTGAAGAGGGGGGGGGGGGGCAACAATTCCGGAGATTATCAATGCGAGAAGCATGGTCGCAGATGAATTTCCCAGGGAATCCTGCCAGCTAATCAAAGAATTCAATGAAGGAAGGGACGGATGGGGCTTTTAACCCCTAAACAAAACCCACTTTTCTTTTTTCTCACACTAGACGTTGCCGCTTCGGCCCCCTAAGACTTTTGGGTCCCCTACATAATTGTAACGAGTAAGAGAAGTGGCGTATCGGTACCGATCAACACGGGGCAAGTACAACAATTTCGATGCAAAACGTGGGCCAGAAAGCTTGTGTAAAGAGTTCACCGTATCACGTAAATCGAGGCATGCCCGGGCAAACGTTATCCTGATGGATGGAAGTGCGTGGCCTGTCAAACACCGCTGTTTTCCCCCTCGTTTAAAGTGGAATAGAATAGCCTAGGCCAAGCAATGGCAAACTTGGTGGGCTACACCCGCGGACGTCCTGCTGGATCAATATTCATTGAGCTAGCTGTAACAGAGTTTTGTTCTCCCTTATCTCGGGTAAAGACACACAATTGGGATTCCTCTCTAAACAAACTGAAGAATCACCTGTCAATCGCACCTTGTATTGTCTCTTTAAGTAGAAATAGGCTAATTAAAAGCATCGATATTATTCTTGTTTACACAGTCAGTGATTTGTCACTGAGCTCGTCCTTGTTTCTCCATTTTTGTTATTACATCGCCTACCTTTTCAGCCAGTATTTCTTTAGGGAGGCGCCGTAGCTCAGTCGGTAGAGTAGTGGTCTCGTAATCCGGTGATCCGGGTTCGAAACCAAGGCGATGAGCTAGTGCCCTTTGGTGAGGCATTAATCCTCATTTCCAGGTCCCTCGGAGAGGACCTAAAGCCGTCGACCGTCTTGCTGCTTAATGTTTTCTAAGCAGTCAGGTAAAATAACCATCATCATTCATCTTATTCTTCTGCTCGCTTTCTCTGAATTTTTCCCTGGAAGACCTCAATTCGCTTTTTTTTTAATCTCTCACTGCCTGTTTTAGCTGTTACTGTTAGTACTTTCTTCCTATCTATTATGTATATATATATAATCTATTAAATGATCTATCTTTCTCATCTATTCGTCATGTTATCTATCTTTGTTGTGCTCTTCAATCTTCTCAGTACCGCCATATTTTATCCGTTTGTAATCATCATAATGGTCGTAGATGCTAAGTTCATATCTACTAAAGACAAAGATGATTTTTTTTTGTACAACGATAATAGTTACTCTCCCCTTCTCCATCGGTTACCCCTCTCTCTATCATGTCTGAACCTCTAGCTTCCCCCTCTCTATTTATCTTCAACATCTCTCTCTATCTCTCTATTAAATGATCTATCTTTCTCATCTATTCGTCATGTTATCTATCTTTGTTGTGCTCTTCAATCTTCTCAGTACCGCCATATTTTATCCGTTTGTAATCATCATAATGGTCGTAGATGCTAAGTTCATATCTACTAAAGACAAAGATGATTTTTTTTTGTACAACGATAATAGTTACTCTCCCCTTTTCCATCGGTTACCCCTCTCTCTATCATGTCTGAACCTCTAGCTTCCCCCTCTCTATTTATCTTCAACATCTCTCTCTATCTCCTAAACATTTCCTTGCTATCTCCTTCTCAATCCCTCCATCTCTTTCTCTTTCGCCTCTTTTCTAGCCTCTCTTTTCTAATCCATTACGGTAACCTATTTCTATCTTTTCCCAATCCTAACCCCTTTTCTTTCAGTTGCTCTATCTCCGCGCTCCTTTTCTCATCCAATTTCTACCATTCTCTCTCCCTCCCACCTCTTTTTCTCTCTCTCTCTCTCTCTCTCCATAATCCCCTTCATCTCTCTCCCGTCTCTCCCGTCCCTCTCCCTCACCTTTCACACCCATGCATACATCTCCTCCTAGTTTGCTCTATAGATCTACCCAAATACAAAGAGCAGTATCTAAGCCACAGGCCGCCTTACAGGTAATCGTAGCAGGCGATAACAGATGCGAACAGTAGCTATATTTTGATAATGTGATAATTGAGGTTAGCGTTTTCGCGCGCAATCTCTATTAGTTGTGACGTGTTTGCCTCATACCGTTGATGGATAGGATTGAAAAGAAGAAAGTCATGGCGCCGGCTTAGCCTTATACCATCGAGAAGAAGACAAGTAGGTGAAAGATGTGGAGATAAAGAAAGATTAGGGTTAGATAGAATCTTTCATCCGCAGTTTAAGGTAACTTCAAGCCCAATGCTCAAAACAAAATGATGTTTGAACCTTGGTGCTCGATGGATGGGGGGAAATCAGTGAAATAATGACCCCCAAAATAAAACAAAACCGGTTAACGACAATTAAGCGAAATTTTCCAAGTGGTCTCTAGGAAATGCAACGAAAACGGAAAATTTACTTTTTAGTGATTAAATACAGGAACCTATATTCAGTACTTCTTCTTCTTTCATGGAAAGTACATACCACCAATGGTGTATTTACGTACTGCTGCTTGAGTGCCAAATAATGAAGAAATTATCGATTCGAGTCAAACGATGAGGTCACTATGAAAGAACCATACCCTAGGATTTAGAAGAAGTGATGGGGAATATGAAAATTAATGAAATGTGTACTTAACACCGCATGCCTAAATGCAGGGGCAAGTTGCAGTCATAGTTCGTGAGACCAAGCAACAGGTCCTCCTAATCTAAAACCCTTCTTGGGACCCCGTCTCACTCTAAAGGGGGTTGTGATCAAGCCCCCTCCCCTCCATTCGCACCGGGCCTGCTCACCACCACCAACATCCGTGTTTGCCCATCAGCCTCCAAAATATCAAAGGAATTCAGGAAGTATTTAATTCGTTTACTGTTCACTTGTAGGAGCATACATCTACATTGGTTTATTAAACTCACGGGATCCAGCTTAAAGGAGCTGACTGAGTCCTGATCCGTCCAAACCTCTTGTGTTCTTCTTCTTTTTAGGAGGATGTGTCACGGCTTCATGTGAGGATACGATGTCTGTGGCACTCATGTTGCAGTACAGCGGGGTGATATGATTTTAAAAGGCGCCATCGGAGAAGGTTGTCATTATTTCCTTGTAATATGAGCTGAAATGTTTTTTTTTGTAACAGCCAGGAGCGAGCGAGCTCGCTTTATAATTATATCAGCCTTCATTAATTAACCCGAAATGATAATGAGTTAATTTATGATGACTTTTGATTTTCTACGTAATACATGTCATTATTCCGCAGTATTACATGGTTATGTATACTGGTGCCTCGTTTCTACGCCACCCTCTTTACACAACGGCTCTTAAAATGAACTTTACATTATATGCCAAATCAAAAGCAGACAACAAAATTCCCCCAGCGGTTCTTCTAGTTATATGAACATTACATTTCCTTTCAAGACAGTATCACATTCCAAACTATTGAGGTGTAATAGACTCCGCATATACTAACACACCATCGGCAACGTATCAAGTGTTGCAGCAAGTTATTTTCACTCAAATTTATTGAAAAACGATACCGCGAATCAAAAACATGTTTGACATTAAGTGTAGTACATAGTGTTGGTCACGGTCATGGACTTGAATCTAAAAAGGGAAGGAACAATATATTTCAACAACTAGAAATATAAATAGCTTGTTGTTCTTTCAAACGATCCCTTTTAGCTAAGCGCCTTTGTATCTAAGGTTGAGCATAACAAATTCAACAACAAAGAACTTATTATTGTTTTTTCTACGATTTTCGACATCTTATCTTAGTTATAATATGTGCGTTTGAATAAAGGGTAAAAACACATTTTTTGCAACAAAGAACAAACATTATTTTTCTTCAATTTTCTACGAATCATCTTAGTAAGACATTTGAACCTAATGGCAAAACGAATAGATCTTAAGAACAACGAATGTTAATAATTTTTCTTAATCTTAATCAATTAATCATGGCTTTGCGCCTTTGAATCTAAGGGTAGACGAAACAGATTTCAACAAAAAGGTTATACATATTAAAGTAGTTTGACTGTGGCCCTTTGCCTCGCATTTATCGCGAGATAGGGAAATATTAAGACAGATATTGGACTGAAAATGCAGTGGATTGTGGAATCAATATGGGACAGTCACGTGACCATTAGGATAAACACCACTGAGGGGCTCATCTGCAATCGTGTTGTCTTAAGAAGAATAGATCTGCATTCTCAGCTTTGGATGTAAACACCTTAAACACTAGAACGTTCACCATAAGCGAAGCCACAAGGGACGGGGGACCGGGGGACACTTACCCCCCCTCCCATACACATACAAATACCCTCATACACACATAAACACACACACGCACGCAAACGCACGCACGCGCGCACAAACACCCACGCACGCACACACACATGCCATATGGAAAATCTGAGTTTTTGTCGGAAAGTTGAACACTTTGTCGGCACATTAATGTTCTGTCGGAAAAGGCGCGCACATTTTGCTATACAGTCTGTCGACACATTGGACAAGGCACCGCCCTTCAGCCCCCCCCTCTTCATCGCTATCCGTCAAAATAAAACAATGTGGGTTATACTGATAGCGCTACAGCAGACCACTCAGTATTAAAGTAGATTTTTACACCAGTGGATGCAATTTAAATACCCAGTGGACGCTTAAAGTTCCCACTAATTCTTAATTTCAGAGTTCCACGAAACAGAAATTAATCGGCGAATCAACTTCTCCCTTGACAACGCCACGGTAACGAGAAGTCTAAAAAGAGATTTCGAAATGGACAATGTAAAATTCAAGAACTAATCTGGCTCACTAAACAGCTTGTATAATAGGATAAGGAAGCACATATCAGTGGACAACAGCGAGGGAACTATTTCTTTCGGAGCCATTCAATAATTTAAAATGAATTAAGTGTCATTTTCGACCGGTCTCCCAATAACAGAAGAAAAACAAAAAATGAATTTCAAGTGGAGAGGGGTGGGGTGGGGGTGGGGGTGGGGGGGGGGGGGTGAGGCATTATCCACAAAATCTTAAAAATTGCAAGGAAAAACAAAGGTTTCATATAAGTTAGCTAGTATTCAAATCCTGGCTGAATATCCGTTCATCATGTAATTTGTAGCTTCATGGTTGATTTGGTAAAAAGGGTATAAAAGTCCCCTAAATCTAAATTTATTCCACACGATCGCAACTTTAATACAAAAAGTAATTCAAGGGCAATTTTAATACCTTAATATTTTATTTCTATTGAAAATATGTTCGTAATACGTAACACATCATAGTCGTGTTCACACGTTTCATTAAGTGGTGCACAAGGCTATAGGAATTGACTTAAGTTGATTTTTCAAAAGTAGTCGCTATCTTGGTCATCCTACCAGGCTCACTTATTTCACCTGGATGGAGAGTGGCAAATGCATGCATTACTCCTTTACCCAGGCCCGAATCCACGACTTTCAAATAATCCTGTCAGGTTTTTTTCATCCACTCGATTACGACACCTTAACAAGGTAAAACAGAATGATGGATTACTGAGGGAAGGTACCCAGAATTTGGTATTGTCGATCGTTTCCCATACCTGCCGGTAGTGGCGTAGCCTGGATCAGGCCATTGAAGGGACACGGATGTTGTTGCGAGGGGAACAGGTCTTACAGTGTGGATGGAACGCGAGAGAAAAGGGCAACGGTAGGAGGGGAAGGGGTGTGGGAGGAGGTTGTGAGGGAAAGTCGTATCATCTTGTTTGCTATTCGTGTTGTTTTTTGTTTTGTTTTGTTGTTCTTGTATGACACTTCCTCCCTTGACCAAATTCTAAATTTCAACCCTGGACCAAACACTATACCTAACCATATTCCCAACCCCAAACCTAACCCTATCCCCAATCGCATCCTTAACTCAAACTCAGGGTTAGCCTAGTTAAGACGAATTAAAGTCTAAATATGTCACTTGGAAGGTGATGTTCTCACACTTCTATAAACAGGACATAAATAAGGGATGAAACTTTATCCGCCAAAATATTTTCATCAGTTAACCTCTCTTTCTTCTTGACGGTAAGGGAAACAAAACCAAGATACAATGTTAAAAAAAGACTCGCCTTCGCAAAATATATTTTGTAATGGTTTTTCCTACATACCATATATACTGAGAACAATATTGAAATTGATTTTTTAAGGTGTTTATCAACAACATGATCTGAATGTAAGTCCTGATATGTTTATATAAATGCCTTATACGCACGCTCTAGACCACGGAGACGGGCCGGTGGCTTCAGTGACACCATTTCAATTGACCGACAGATTGACGAATTTTCAACTGATACATTTTTAAATTACATATTTATATATATATATATATGCCGGGAACGGCGTTAGTTATCTTGGACACATACTTTTGCCCCCCCCCCCCCAGGCAAAAATGCATGGACCCGCGACCGTAGTTCATTTTGAAAGCACTTGTGATGTAGTTCCCTTCTTATATAATCAATACGAATTATTCCACGAAACTTTCGGAAGAAAATAATGAACCTCCTAAATAGTTTGTATCTACTTGATTTTGATCAAGACGATATAATTAGATTGTGATATACCGAGCTAAGTCAATATAATGTATTACAACAAGCTAAGGCTCAACACGCTTACCTCAATGGCAAGCCGCGGAGGCTTTTTTTCACGCAGATGCAAGACCATCTGGGTTTGGCAAAATCTGCGTAAATTAGCTGTCGTAAATGATCTGATCAATTTCTTTTCTATCATGTTTTTTCTTCTATCGGTGTAAAGTAGAATTTATCACCTATAATTGTACCGCCTTCATAGTAAGCAATCTGTTTTCGTCATTGGTGTTCTTGCCCTTGGTCTCTTATATTCCCCATCATTTTTTATTCTCGCTCTTCCACCACTCGTCCTCCCTATCCATTCCCTCTCTTTTGCCTTCACTTTTATCCTCTCTCCTTCTCTCTTACACTCTCTTTATATATATATTTTTAAAAACGTGTATTCATATATCCTTTTACCCGTCACTCTGTCGGTCGGTCGGTGGATCTATCGCCCACTCTCTCTCTCTCTTTCTCTCTCTCTCTCCCTCTTTCTCTCTCTCTCTCTCTCTCTCTCTCTCTGTGTGACTGCATCCCCCTTCTTCTCACACATTCTATCGTGTCTCCTATTTTCTTTTATTTCACTCTCAGCCTTCAGTTTTCCTCGCTCTCTCCCCTTCCTGTCCTCGCCACTATTGACTTTTCCTCCCTCAAATGCCGACACAGGCTCGCCCAAGATGATATGCCTAATATGATTTCTGGTAACAAGCTTACCCTCAAAAGCTCATCCCTGGTCTCCCGCGCTTATTTCTTCATTAATAACGCGCGTGTGGTTTTGGCTCTATATTAATCATCATGACCATACCACACCAGATCCACGGAGTCGCGACTCGCCGGAAATTAGCGCATCACTTTCCCCCGCCATATTAATCCGCAAAAAAGTCTTTAAGCTTGCGCAGGCGAAAATCTTTTTCCTCCCAATTCCAATATCCTCACAGAAATGTAGTGTTTAAAAAAACTTTCACCCAAACTAGGTAAAAGAGACTCTATCGTACTGGATTGGATTCAAACCCCTCAAAAAGGGTGAACAACTCTTTCGTTAGATCTGAAATTTTTAATTGCATCAGATTACTTGATAAGTGATCTTCTCGCTCCCAGCCGCGAAAAGAGATACGCCACAATTCCGTCGTGCGATTGTACACGCTGATTCGAATGGGTTAGGGATGTGTACCCTAGTTAGCGGCACGATTTGCCTAAATTTGCTATCGCTTTGGTGGAAAGGGAGATACGTCGGGTCATTCTTTAGGCATTGACAAAAGAGATTAGAAAATGCTAGATTGCTGCTTTAATTCCTCAAGTTCGCTCCCTTCTACCTTTTCTCTGCGACTGTCACCCGATACTAATCGAACAGTATTCGGCTTGTGATTGAATAACAGGCAACACCCCCTGATAGGGTTGCTAGATCCGTCAAGATAAAATAAAAAGGAGGAACTCTCGCTGATTAATTTGTCTTCATCTCCAATCTCGTCCCATTTTGAGGAGATTGCTCATCGGGTTTGATCAAAAGAACCAAGGTAATCATACGCCGATGAAAGGAAAAGAAACTTGAACGTTGAGTTGCCTGAAGCCAAACTCTGTTTCCGCATCCAAAATGATGGGGGCAAAACGCTGAAAATAACACCATTTTGGCGGCACCGAAATCCTTGAATGGTTTACACAATGAAATTAGAAATATTCTACCGGGGCGTGTAGTAAAAGGCGGGAAAGGATCGCGCAAAAAAGCTGAAAAGAACGACAAAATGGGGTTAAATAATACGAAGTGAGAATATGACAGAAAGAAGGGTTGAGTGGATGTAGAGAGGGGTTTCAGAAGAGTAAAGAAGGAGAGAGGAGTTGTGATATTCAGAGATAATTAGGGAGGTAGGGAAATAAAACGTCAGAGAGAGAGAGAGAGAGAAAGAGAAAAAGATACATGGATATCATATGGGATGGTTTCTTAAATATATGAATTATGTTCTGAGACCAAAGAAGTTTAAAAAGAAAGAGAGAGAGAAAAAAGAGAAAACGTTTACTCAAGATATCTCCGTTAAAGATCTTTTCAGGGCAAAAGAAAGGTGGCGCAGTATGATATCCATGACGTCTCACTCCCTGTCCGGCAGAATACCCTACACTCCTCATATCACTCGGTTTATTACCTTTCCCAATCTTATTAGAATCATCCCTGTTTATGCAGCATCCCTTCATCTTTACCCTCAATTATCTTCTACCGTTAAACTCGATGTATTTTAGACGGTCTGGATTTGAGGTTTTCACGAATCAATGATTGCTAATGCTTCGTACTGAATTTGTACGCCCATTCTTTACTTCTGGATGATATGAATCATGTATGATATGAATAAAATGATTGGATAAGATTAAGGGTCACCATTTCAAGGCTGCATGGTGGATATCCCTCTCACTTCACTAAACCGACAAAATCCTGTTCAATCAGGCTTATGTAAATGTTTGATCCGTCTATATCTAATCTGATGTCAGTCCTTTCGATGTGACTGGGTTATGATGCTGTTATTTTTGATTGAAGAATATTTTTGCAATTTTTGTCTTCCTAGTTAAATGTTTATGTATTGATGATAGTGTATGCGAGCCGTCAATATATCATGCAACTCGGCTTTAATTATAAGCTAAGAAAGGATCCATTAATAGGAGAATAAAACTGGTGCAAGATTTAAGTTTTGAAATTTGATACGTTAACGAATCTAGATAATATTTTTCATGGTATGTGATAAACTGTTAGAAAACACTAAGTGAAGCTTTGATATACACAAGTCCACTTAATACAGTTAACAAAGACTAATTTTGTCCCTACTTGATAATACTTTTTCAATCATGAATCACAAACAATAAGACAACATATCAATCTATATGTGCCTTTCCTTCCAGTATACGTGTTTCATTTCCATCAGAAGTGTCCTCCGCAGCTTTAAAAACTATCAAAGGAGTTATGAAAATGCTTGACTTATTTATAAAATGGAAGGATTTTGGATTTAAAACATGACGAAGGGTTTTTGCAACCGTTTAATTTTCTAATGAGCTGGTGAAATTGTATTTGGTTTTGGAAGCAATAAATCATTTAAAGGTTAAAAATGTGGATTTCCTTTGCGAGCAATCCTTCAAAGGGAACGAAATGAGTGAATGCCAGATAATGTAAAATAAACATCTATTTAAACATACTCGGAATAACATCTCTTACATCTATATCTACAATCACACCTCTGTACCTTATGTTGAACGTTAAGAAACCCAGACAATCGAAATGGCATTAAGTCATCCGTGATTTCATAAAAAATGAACGCGCATAATCAGCCAAAGAACTATAATAACTACTGCACTCTAAATAATAGATGCCTGGATTAGGGTGAAAATAAGAGAGAAGACCCGTCGCCTTTTCTTTAATGTACAAACCTACATATCTTGACATTCAAAAGAAGAAAGAAAACCTCATTTCGATCTTGTTCCATGACCTGCAGCAGTCGACATGTGAGATTTGAAACAGCCTCAAGTTGTTGTTTTTCCAAGATCTTATCACGATTTCTGCACTATCGCATCGTAAAGTCAGAGATCTGACACTGGGTTTTTCTCTCCCGCCTTGCGCAAGGTAGAAGAATAAAAGAAAAAAAAATGGTCACGATCCGAGGCAAAGCATCGATCGATCGAGATCAACCCGAATCTCTTGAACAAGTTTAACTCACTTGTTGCCTTGTATGTACTCACATACAAGAGCTCTGTTCACACATAAGAGCTGTGTTCTTACTTCTAAAAGGCTAATCCATAGAACACGACGATCGAAAATCAACTAAAGGGTAATTCCGATAGTCAATGGTCAATTCTGTGGGAATCAGGCTCGGATTATGTAAAATGTAATTTTCCCCACGTTTTGATAAGTGATGAAAGAGGCTATAATTGCCTTATGTTGATTTTGCGAAATTCTTTGCGATTGTGTCAACCGAAGTTTTGTAGGGGAATATACTGTCATTAACAACGTTTAAAAACATATTTGTGTGGGTGTCTTGCCTCATCCTATACGACCGTGTGGTAATAAGCGATAGGAATTGCTACTTAGTTTTGAACTTGGGACCTTTCGCTTCAGAGACCACTGCTCTAGTCCCGAAGCCATCCCACATTCTAGGCTATAAGTGTGAAAATTACGAAGTATGCTAAGAACCAATGATCATAGACAACATTTTGCAGCCCATATCACTTTAAACATAAAGAATACAAAGATAAAAATATGAAATTAACATCAAAGTACCTACCAATATTTGCTGCATAGTCCCACCAATCATACGAGCACTGGTATGCCTTTAAGTCATGTAGTGATTTGCCAATCTCCACCGTTGGGGGAGACACCACCGTTCTGACTATTAGATAAAAGAGTGATACAGCGATGATAAGACCCAACCGCTTTATCAGGTCCATGTCGGTTATCCGGACTCGCGCTGCTGATCGAACCCGGAATACAACGGATATCCTGTACGCATGAGGATGGTAGAGAGAAAGGGAGAATAGTAAAGAAAGACATTTTGATAGAGAGAGAGACAGAGAATTTGACAAGAAATTATTTCAAATGCTTAAATTTGGAGGTGGATCTTTAAACAGTCCCCTTTCTTAAAGAAGTATCATCTGCCCTTCTAGTCATATAGAATACATTACACATAGTAAATTGCAAAATTAGTTTTAAACAGTCTTATATAAAATTGATAAATCGATATATACGTGTGAAATACATATCTGACTGTTTCTGTACATTATTTCTTCCGTTTCCTCATCGATTTGTTTAACCTTTAAATAAGAAATAAATGAATTTTGCCGCTGATGTAGATTCGACTACAAAATAATGACGACAAATACACGGATTAAGCTTTCGTGATCATTCGAAAGCATCCATGAAAATAAACACAAGTAGATAACCAAGCGAAAAGAAGCCGGCAGTGATACCGTGCACAATATCAGAATTCAAGGCTCTTGGTCACTTCTTTTCGATAGTGTTCATAGAGATTTATGTCTTTCTACATTTATTTTTGCGGAAAGGAAAACTCTCAAAGACAAAGTCATTAGACATTAATTTCCCTACTCTATGCCACTCCCCATGGCGTCGTATGGGTATCCATTACGAACTTTTGCAAAAGTAGGTTCGTATTTTGGAGGGTTATTGTAGAGCGACTGCCCGTATAAATCGTTCAAACTCATCAATAAATAAACTAGTTTGCTCTGCCTACGTTGTCGCTCCAATTTCAGTGACTAAAAACCCCAATAATCAGACTTTTCCAAAACAAATTAAAACAATTGAAGCGTTAAATCATCATTTAGATGGGCCGAGGGGTGACAACTCTTTCAAAATATCAGATTAACACTTTTAATATGCTAGATTCAACTTTCATGTGGCTGGATCCAACATATTCAAAGTGTTAACTCTAAAATTCGGGTTTTAGAATGTTAAATTCCAAAAGATATGGACTTTTAGAAAGAAAAAAAGTGTCAATAACACAGATGTTTATACTACTTTAAAGAGTTCGGTACAAAATAAATTATCATAGTCTTTTGTTTCATATATCATCAGTGGAGCCCTTAAATCATATATCTTACCTCATTCATATAATATATGACGTACTTATTTAAATTAGCTAATGTATTTTATATTTCTCTTCGAATTCTGTGATTTTCTTTTTTGTAAGCACTATGGTATTTGTTCAGCTCTCCTGAATAATCAATATTATCATTATGACAGGAGATGAAGGACACGTTTAATAACGTCAAAAATTGATCGGAATACTCTCGCCATTCCTCTTTCGTTGGACAATACACAGATGACGTCGTAAGACGTCACAATGCTCTCGAAAATCGAAACATACATTGGTATATATCGTGTGGAAGAAGGCAAATTTCTCAGAAACCACGTGGACTATAGTGTCAAGTAAAGTTCATATATTGATTCGAGATTGCATAAAGTACCATTAGAACTACTTCCAAACTTTTTTCCAAACCATATGATATTCCTCCCCTTCCCCTTTGCGAAGTATTGTATCCGTCAGTTGAATGGTCGAAGGAAGAAGATAATATTTGTTTCTTTTAAATACATGAAGAAAAGCAGTTAATAAGCACGATTACATTGATTTTGGCAATTTATAGCTGACATTCCTATGAAATTCCTCCTCAATTTTTACAATAGATTTTACAAGGATTTTAAATCTTCCATTTTAAATACAACATTAAACACATTTTCACAACTTTCAAGGATGTTTTCCCAACATCCAAAAAATAAGGTATACTGTCCGATTCGATTATTCTAAATAAACATGATAACATTTCAAGTAGTACAACAGGACTAGATTATAAACATTCTAAAGACATCATAGATGTTGCCCAAATTGAATGTAAAACATTAAATTAATATTTAACGAGCTTGCTATCAAAAGCGTTTTGACGTTGTGTAAAAAAAAAAACAAGAATAATTTTAATTATTTTTGAGGAACTTGCATTGCATCAAATCTGCTCGTATACATCGAAGTTCCAATATGTATATGTCTTTAAAGATTGTATCATGAACAGAAGAGTAGAAATGGCTATTTGATATCTATCTGGCTCTGAGAATGGCTCTCAATCTTTTACGTCTTTAAAAATCATGTTCTAAAACAACTAACAATGCAGTGATTGTAATCTCGATGGTCTTTGAATATGGTGTTTTGGCATATCAATTTCACTTGTGCGGTCCCTCTGTGACCAAATAACTTTCTTCATAATGTTTAATACGGAAAAATATTATTGTAGACTACAGAATTATAGAAAGAATCATGAAAATAGAACCGATGATGTATTTATTCGTACAGACTCGCAACTCAAAACAACATTGTACTAATTAATTATATTATTTTCAATCCAGAGGCGTGTATCATGCTGTCATACGAAATTTGTTCGGAATTTGTTACGGAAACTGTGAAGAAAAGAAAGATTTATGACATGCGTCGAACCATATTTGTGTTGGATCTCGAGGGCCGAGATAAGAAAGTTTAAAATATCTATTTTAATG
Source organism: Strongylocentrotus droebachiensis (assembly GCA_035222895.1). Lineage (NCBI taxonomy): Eukaryota > Metazoa > Echinodermata > Echinoidea > Camarodonta > Strongylocentrotidae > Strongylocentrotus > Strongylocentrotus droebachiensis. Next base: position 240,626 of record JAVYIG010001698.1, on the reverse strand, counting down.
AGCTCGGCTCGTCTCTGTATTTTTTACCGTCTAGATACCCCATGCCCTTGGGAGCGGTTAATGGAAAGCCAATTCCGACTTTTATTACACGGACTCATCGTCCCAAAATGGCTTCCAGATAGCAAGATGATTTTAAGATATAGCGCTTAGAAATTAAGATGGAAGGTCACTTAGCAGATGTCTCACGCAATCTTTCTTCTTTGCTTTTAGAAGTGTGGTATATTTGTACAGATCATGATACGTACGCCGCGGGATTGTCATAACATCTACTTATTAAAACCAACGAGGTAATCAGACAGATTGATTCCATATAGGAGGACTAAAAGAGGGAGGAGTGTTTTTTTCTTCTTGAAGTGTGGTTTTGGTTTTGGAATGATACGGCCGATAATATATTTTTCAATTTTCTGAAGTTTCCTGATGATTTTGTTCAATGCACAAAAGAAACATCTTATTTTGGCAGATTAAAAAATGGCGTTAGCGAGCTATAAGAAACACATTTGTACATCTAGTAAAAAGGAATTAAAAACAAATACAAAAAACATGATAGCAGCAATTTTGATAATAGCCTGGGAGCAGTAGCAAGATCACCACTACATCGTTGATTGTGACAGCAGGAGCCGTAAAGTTTGTTGTAAGAGCGTATTTTATTTAATAGAGTATAGGGATAACGACCCGAAAGACTTTTTATTGATGAGATCAACTATCAACGTACATTTAGAAGGACCTACAAATAGTATTAAGACCAGTAGGAGTAGTAGTATTAAAAGAGCGTTTAACTTTCACTAAGAGCAAGTATATAGTGATACTAAGGAAGTTAGTAGGTTTATTTAAGAATACGTAAATAAAACCGAGATGGCATTATCGTTCATAACCCCAATGTCATGCTAAGGAGATTGTACTTTGTATTTGCATGGCTGGCACATGTTCTGATAATAATAATAACATAATACACAGCCGACATAAATTTACGGATATAGTTTCACTTTCTTCAACACTTATGCCATTCAAATACCCCTATACTGCACTATCCATGTTCGTTGATTACCAAATGTCACGCCCTCTACGACTGACTTACCTCCATGTTTTAAGTAAAAGTGCTCCATATAAGGTTGAAAATCCGACTTCTTTGAACCATTGCATTAAGGTACATCTCATCACCGTGGGAACACCATAACCGACAAGTGCCTGGGAATAAAACGAATGATAAAATTCTGTTGTGAGATCACATTTCATTAATATTTCAACATTTCATAAGCCTAAACAAAACAGCTCCCAACAGGACAATAACTGAACTTTAGTCAGAATTGTTATATGACGTTTTGACATTGAAATGCGGGAACCGAAAAGTCATACGATTATAACATCGCAGAAAAGCTTTCAAGGATATTTTTCTTTTATATTTAAATAAAGCTTTATATGTACGAATTAAACATAATGTAAATGCAGATCACACAATCAATTGCACACACCCACATCTATAGTTGTTATCATCGTGCAACAGAATTTTGTTCTGGGGTTTCTCACATCTCATGAATAAAAGTTCTGACTACTTGTATGACGTCAAATAAAGGCCGACTGAAAGAATCGATGATAGATCATTAAAAAGCAGACAGGTAGATAGACATACAGAAAAACACACATAAACACATAGACATACACAGTAAGGTTCCTACACGACATTATTGGTAGGGAAATGTAGTCTTATAAAGCATATTATATAGAATGTATAGAATGTAGCATGTAAAATAAAAATAACATAAATTGTGTGTGTGTAAGGGGGATGTGCGTGCGTGTGAATACTACCGCCAACGGTTAGGGATGAAGTTGAGAAGTGATGACCTTGAGTTGTAGCTACAGTAGCTGCATTCGATCGCAACATCAGCCCGAGTCTGTTTAATACAAGAACTTCTCCACCTCGCATTTTAATGAATGTTTTGGAAATGAGTTTAGGAATTGCCCGGGAGGTGGGTGTAATGCACATTGGCTGATATCCTAGACGCCCTATTTCATTAAGCCGTTGGCCAAGTCAAGTAGACGGAGAAGGTCAATGCCGCCCGACATGTCGAATTCGTTTTGTATGAACGCTATACGGCGTCTATAATATTGATTCGCGACAAAAAATACGGACACGGGCTTTATTTAAGAATAAAAAACCTAAGCATTTGCCTCCTAGCAGGGCTTGTTAAAAGTGGAGTGAGGAATGGAGACGATAATCATGGACTTTCTCTTTTGAAAATACCTGTATAAGAACCTTTGGGTTGATACGTGCTTATACAGAGCACGGGCGGAGCTGTATAGCGGGTAAGCGATGCCAATTAACAAGTAATTACAAACACGTGATGCCCTCCGTGTCACGTGACACCTCAAATCTTAAAACAGGCTTATGTCAATATTAACAAACGTTACATTGACGGGCCCCAGAAGCTTTTGGCATCAGGTTGCCTTTTGTTGAATGAATATTTCTGATGAAAGAAGATTACAAAGAAACACGAAGAAGAAGCGTGAGTGGTTTATCCGGAGGCAAATTTGTTAATTTTAGCAACTGTTATTTATTTCTTACGATACTCTGTTTCAGTAGTTAACCGATTTACAAGAAAAAGGGAGACAACGAAATGTCCTAACTTTCTTGCCTCTCTTTTTTAATCCCAACCCGTTACCAAAGTGATATTTATACTATTTGTTGTTTTTAATACTTAGAAGTTGTTGACAAATTAGTAACATACCTTTTGTCTCGAAAGCTCACATTTGTTGTTAATAATGTTGATACCTTAATCATCTTTATCGTGCATTTCCTTAACCATAATTGTTTTCACTTCTTTTCCCACTTCCCCATCTCTCGCTCGTTCTTCCTCAAACTCTCTCTCTCTATATATCCACCCCTCTCTCTCTCTCTCTATCTCCCTTTGGGGAGGAGCCACGAAGGTGAAGGTGTTAACTCTATATGCATACCCTGATAAAGGTTATTAAACAGTCAGAAGTTAAAATCGTACTCTAACCTGTTATTTAGAGTAAAGAGTTAACCCTCGCCCCCTCCCAAAGTCCGAATAGACCCAACATCCTTTCTTTCCCTCTCATTCCCGTACCCCACCCTTAAAACACATTGTTATTTTTCCTCCTCCTCCTCCTCATGACCCCTTTCAGCTTTCTCCTCCGGCAACAAACAAGGAGCACTTTCTAAACAACTATCACAACACCAACCTAGGACTGAAATGCGTGGACCGGTAGGGTCACTTCCTAATGACTAACTCAATAGTATGGGTCATTTAGACCTGTTTCCGCACTAGTGGCGGTGTACTTCACGGCTGGACCCCTCTGGATGTTTAGAAAGCAAGATTTCGTGCTTTAAAACCGAATTTAAACTAGACGGACAGTCTAAAAGCTTTTATTACGTTCGAACTTTATCCAAAACACTTCTTTATTGTGAGTCATAATCCCAATGGACGTCTTCACTGTCTCACTGGAGTTCAACTCACACCTCCCTGGTGTGACCAAGACAGACTGCTGTTAAGTGCATGTCTCCTTGTCGAAAGTAAAAGTATAATTTTCACATCCCACATTAGGTTTAACATTAGCAGCGATATTGACGTTGCCTTTTTTTAAAGTGTTTTTTTGTGTGCAAGCAGCCGATACAGAGAAAATAATAATCCAACATGTCTAGAGATATGTCCATTAAACGGGAAATACAATCCTGAATTATTTTAAAGAATTTGAATTGTAATTCTAATTTGTAGAATAAATCGAAGGAAATAGAGAAATTGTTGCTATATACATATCAAATCATATATGGAATTAAGCAACGCTTTTAAGAACATTTAAATATCTTTAAACAGAATGTGAGGATCATATACATGTTCAAAGAAAATTACCATCTGTCATAATAATATTATTCTTTTACAACTTTGATGCAGAGATGTGCATATATTATTACCCATGCATATTCATCCTTTCTTAATGCATACAATCATAAAATAGCCTATCAGATCTAAGGATGAAATTTTTTTTCCCCGTGGCTCAGTTTGACCATTATTAATTAATTTTCGTTTCAAAAAAGATAAAGCCCGATAAACGCTTTTAAACGCTTTTAAAGCCAATAGTGTTTATTAGATTTTACTAAGATTTTTTGTTGGTAGAAGAAATAAAATCGACAGTTCCTTGCTTTTTTAGTTTTGTCTAAGTGTCTGGCTCGTTCTCTTTACAGACGCTAAGTTTCGGGATATCGATGAATCCTTTACCTAATAAGTATTTTGTTCCAGACAGTGTGGACAGAAAATGTCCCAATAAACACAAAGATCATTTTGAAACAAGACGTTGGAAATGGAAAGTTCATGTTCGTATTTTTTTACTCTATGTATGAACTTCCCCAGGGTGATATGAAGCCCTTCTTTCCTGTTTAAGTAAGAGGCGAACCATACAGAGGATATGCGACCAGTCTCGTCATACCCAGACAGACTGTTTTCATTTCTCTCTCGAGATTTCTTCTTCATTATAATTGTCTTCATCCCAGGGTGTGACAGCAAATTTGGTCCGATGTCCCAGTTCGAAATTGCTTCGCATCGTCATTATTTTGGTCAAACCCCCCCCCTTAGCAAAAAGCTAGATCCGCCCCTGTTCGGGTATATCGATTGAAAGTATTAGGATAGACCATGTGGTCGCTTACTTTTCTTTAAATCAAATGAAACTGAGAATGACTTTTACCTGGACCAAAATCACAGTCGCACTCATTGAAGTTGGCCACAGCTCTTATAGGAAAGTGATACTGAAGGTTATTAGCCTAATTATCTATTCGATGCATTTTCTTTTACAGCATTCGTCTTAAGACAAGATTTGCCTCCCCGAGTCGACGAATCCTGAACCCCCCTCTAATTAAATAAATGAAAAATGTTAAGAAGTATCGCCACAACAAATTTACAATCCCTATGGGCATCGACTTTGTAACGGCTAGTGATTACATAGATAATCAGCTAATAAGCTGTTGAAAGTACACATATGAAAGTGAGATGAAAGACGACAATTTCTAAGACGCAAACAGGTCTGCTTAAATTTCTTTCCAAAACAAGAGAATTATTAATATGTCTTTATATATGGTTTTCAAAAGTACGATAATGCTAAATATTAGTAGCCAGGTACCTGCCAGGTATTAGGAAGCACGGACGTTAATCTTAGATGGAACAAAGAAATAAATGTCTCTAACTCTTTCCTTTTTCTTTGACGTTGGAAGCATAAAGGGACTTTCCTCATTGTTGATAATGCGGTGTCTTAATACATAAATCGAAGAAGAATGCAAAACCCAGACAGCTTGCGGTATGAAGTATTACTAAAAAAAGTGAAAGTGATATAGTGGGGACATGTTTACATTGGCACTTTGTTTGTCGTTACGTCACCGTTTAATGAAATTCCAGGTTGTAATTATTTTCCTCCAAAAATGAAAGCAATCCACAATTTTTGTGTGCAAGTCTTTAGCAGTTTTCTTCATCTTTAGAGGTTTAATCTAGCATTCCAAGTAAAACCAAGAGTGGTTGAATTATGCATGAATATTATACAACGCACAGACAAAGGCATAACATTAAGCTGTTGAAAAGAACATTTTAAGATATTCAAATTTTTCGTTATACAAGTTCTTCCAAGTACTACTTAAAATTTCAAGTAAAAGTAGTAGTGGGCGAATGAAGCTTAAAGTATTAAATTGTAAATTGCTTGCAAAAAAAACTTGTAGTGGGGTAAAGAAGGTTGAAAAGGGGAATGATTTACACTTTTGTTTACATTAAAAGTAATTTACCCTTTTTCCCCTTTTGTTAGTTGTTCTGTAAACCCTTTTTTGTTGACCTATCAGTAAGAGCATGTGGGCCTGTAGACACCACCCGCCCTGAATTCTTAATAATGTATGGCACCTCTGATAAACCCAAGAAATTTGGGCGTCATACGTATTTCCTAAATTGTTATAAAACACAATAGCAAATACATCTGAAATATCATCCTAAGGCAATTTTGATAGGCCTTGTGCGTCACCTATTGAAAAGTCCGAACATGATAATGATCTACATGTATAACGTAATCAACAAATGATTTCTATTGGCTATACAATTGGGCATTGAAATCGCCCTTGAGCTGATTTTTTTCCCTCCAAAATACGAACGTCGTGTTTGCAGTACCCTTTAAATTTCAAAAATATTTCATGACAATCTTCAGTTGTCAATTCAGAGTATTGAAGAGTACGGTATATGCTTCTTGCGATGGAAATATTACCCCCACGCATGTATTTATTATATTTCTCAACCAGACATGTATGACGAGACCTAGGGATTGTTCCGACATTCGGCATCCCGTATCTCCGGGAGATTCGACACGATAACATCGTATCTGATACCGACCCGGAGGAGCGTAGTGTCATAGCGCAGATCGGACCCTGTTTCAAGCTGATCCTGAATATGGTCTGATTCAGAAATGGTAATACTTCTGTTTAGTTTAGTTTTACTAACTAAATAGGACTTTTGTGTGTGTGTGGACAGAGCCCGGTAAAGAGATGTGTTCTGGGGATCTGCAGCACGCCCACTTTTATAAACAAATGGACTAACGACCGTGTGTGAACCTGACGCCATTTTCAGAGAACATTTGTCGCTTCCAACACCCCTCTGACTTTTTCACAACTATTCCACAACACCTGGTTGGGGTTTAATAATAAAATAAGTTCTCAATGTTGTAGGTGGATATCTGAAAATAAATAAAATCCCTAATTTCTCGAGGAATAGCATTCCGTAACTGATATGTCTTGAAATTAGAATGCGTGTGAACGCGGCCAGTAATGACGCACTGCCGAGTGTTTGGGAACTTAGTTTATTGGATCGAGATTGCCTTCAAGCAACAATATGATCAATGTATATTTGAACAGTGCAATCCAAGGTAATCAAAGTCAAATTGTTTTCTGATTTCACGACGAGGATGTGTTTCCAGTATGTCATGTCATATTGACATGCAGCAGCGCGTCTAAGGGTGTACGCCCTGTGTACTCCAATACATGCTACTTTTGATGAAGCTTTTCGACTACTAATAATATTGAAGAAACACGATCGCAACTATATTTCGAAAAAAATCAACTCAAGGCACTTTTAATACCTTGTTGTATATACCACATAAATCATATTCGGATTACGTAATAGGTCATTATTATGTTCGTACATGTCCATAGTTCGATGCTTAAAGGTGAAACGCCCCCTCTCAAAAAATGAAATGGAAGCTCCTATTACCAATCATGTGAAAGAATATGTTTTTGAATAATACTTGATGATACAAATTTTGCCGAGAAACCGCCTATTAATTGATATATTTGTATCTATTTGGACCTGATAGATATCGCGCACGTGTCGCGCACGTGTCGCGTAGTCCCGTATATGGGCCTACATCTTTCTTAGTACAGTGCTTGTAATTTTATCAAGACTGGACCAAATTTCTTATCATTTTGATGATTCCAGAACCTTGCAGTACACACATGCTAGATGATCAACCTTTTTTGATCGATTCCACAACGTTCCTTTCACAATGCAATCGCATGACCAGAACTGGTCTTTATCTTTAAAGCTTTTAAGAAAGTAGTTGCGATCATGTTGAACATTATGTTTAGGCATTTGCATGAATGTATACACAAAATATGACAAGCTTAAACCCACGGTTAAATATGTGAGCCGATTAAACAGAAAAGCTCGACATTTCCTACTTTAGAAATTTCGATTCCCCCTTTTTATCCATCTAAAAAGAGGACGCGCATGCGCAACCGCTATGCGATACAAAATTGATATTAAAAAAACACACACTTCTTGCCCGGCCCCCCCACTCAGAGGTCGGAATGACCGCATGCGTGTTGCCAAAATGTCCGGTAAAGGGGTACTTTTCGTGCGACAATGTCCGGCCCGAGAATTGTAAAAAAAGGGGTGTATTTGACTTTTCACCCGGAGATTTCTTTAAAAAGGGGGTGTTTTTCTTTTTTTCTCTCATCTCTTTGGACTCCTGAGAAATTATTCCGAATTTAGGGGGGTACATTGAGCATTTTTCCTGATTTAGGGGGGTCTCCAAGGCAGGAAAAACCCGCGAAAAGCCCGCGAAAGGGGGGTTCGGAAATGTTGGCAGTCCTCAGATAGGGGGTGCTTTCAAAAAGAGGGTACGAGCATAATTATGCGTACCCTAAATAACACTGAGTGGGGGGGGGGGGGGGGGGCGGGACTTCTTGCCAGTCAGAGAGGACGGAGAGAGATGAACAAAATAAGGGAGGGCACTAACAAGAAAACGTGTATAAGAACATCTGTTGACAGCGAAACTATGGTTACAACTTCATGGACAAAATGATGATAATTATGTGCCTCAGGTGGTTTTTCCTGGAGATCACGTGATGCATAGTGTGTTTGATTACAAAAGAAGCACCGGGAATAAAATGATAGAAGGAAAAGACACGAGCTCTTTAAAAAAATGGAGACATGAGAAGATAGAAACTGAGATTATTGATTTTCTGCCGGAAATGCATCGACGTAATTCGAGTCTTTTAAAGTATCTTCCCCACCACGTTGAGTGCCACACGGTTAAGGGGGGGACCTTTGTACTCCCCCACTCTTAAATACTACGCTCCAGTGTGATTTGGCGGAGAGGTACCCCTATATACCTGCCTGGTTGCTCTCGAACGGCAGAGAGGAGAAGAGACAGACGCAAACACGATTCGAGTACTAGCGGGGATAAAATGTGAAATAAAACGGAAATTGACTTCTTCCTAGAGCTCCGCCTGTAACTCTACAGCGTGTGGAAGAGTAGTGTGGATCTGGGTCTAATTTAAAGAATGGTCTCTATTTTGGGTTTGATATATAGGCGATGTTTAACCTCTGGAAACAATAAGAAATGAGGAAGACAAGGATGGGGAATTGAATTGGGTTTGGGAGCGGAATCGTGGCTTATTTACATCGGGTCAGCTAGTCATATAGACATTTGTTACGATTTCCACCAAGTCCACGTTTCTACTTGAATCACGTGTCAATCTCCTTTGAGTCACCTATCGTTATCTCATAGTACAATTGCTTTCCCTATTACTCTTTCCTATAATTAATATTGATTTCAATACTTGTTTCTACTACTACTACTACTACTACTACTACTACTTCTACTATACTGCTGCTTCTTTTACTACTACTACTACTACTACTACTACTACTACTACTACTACTACTACTACTACTTCTGCTACTACTACCACAACCACCGCCACCACAGCAACAACGACACCACCACCTCCATCAACATCATGATTACCTATACAGCTTAATCTACATTAGTACAGCGGATTAGCTCCCCATATAACGAGAATTGTGCACTTTTTGATAAAAGCATGAAACTTCTAGCATAGTTAGTTTAGACCATAAGATTTATTTTCAGATGTGGAGGGAAGTCAGATTTGACCTCTGATGACCCTGAGAGGTCAAATCCAAAATGGCCGCTAGTCCGTATGGTCTAATGTACAAACACGCTTAACTTTTGAACCAAATAGTCCAGAAAAACGTTTAAGGTGTCATTTCCAACTAACTTGGGGATGCCAATTCATTTGGTAATACTTTTGAGATCGCCTGAACTCAGGGTTTTGCATTAAGGTCAAGGTCAAGGTCAAAATTGACTTAAAATAGCAAGTTTTGAATGGTTACAAATGAGATTTGTCATTTGTTCTCACATTTCTTTAGGAATGGTTCCCCTGCATAGTCCTCCACCTTAATCCTTTTCAGGTAGTTTATTTCACATTTTGTTTTGACCTCTGATGACCCTGAAAGGTCAAATCCAAAATGGCCGCCAGTTCGCATGGTCTAATGTACAAACGCGGTAACTTTTGAACCAAATAGTCCAAAAAAACGTTTAAGGTGTCATTTCCAACTAAATTGGGGATGCCAATTCATTTGGTAATACTTTTGAGATCGCCAGAACTCAGGGTGTTGCATTTAGGTCAAGGTCAAGGTCGAAATTGACTAAAAAATAGCAAGTTTTTAGCAGGTTGCACCCATTCCCTTCCAAGTTATTAACTTTTTCAAGTCACCCTCAATAAAGATAACATTTCAGAGAATATAAGATTGGTAATAAAATTAATAACATGCTAAATGTTAGTCCTGACTCTTGCCTGCAGTGTAGGCCTAGCAGACTGATACCATCTATTTTTAAACGAAATTCAGACATTACCACAAAAAAAATCCAATTGTGGATATCAACTTGTGGCTTGAGGGCTCGATGTTTATCCAAAAGACTAATCCTTTATTAAATAACAGGATATCTTAATTCCACCCTGTAAGCATGATAAATGTAGTCAATACGAGAGACCCAGATGAATTTGAACCCGCATACCCTGCAATATCATAAAATACTGACAAATAGGAATACAGACATACAATATTCATTCCATGCTATTTGATCTGCTATTGAATATACCACCAAGCCTTGTGAACTTACGAGCGATACCGGGTCAAAAGAGGCCCACTTTGAACGGCCTAAAGAAAATAATAATAATATAAGATAATTGTATATCGTAAATTGTATAATGCCTCTAAGCGGTTAAGTCATTAGCATTTAATACAAATTCCATCACATCAAAGTTCGAAAGTTCGACCTAAGTCGAAAAATTGTTGTGCCCGACTCGGTAGGCCTAATATTCTTGTCCGACTATGATCAAATTCACCCATGAAATGACCGATTTTTATTTGCCCCAAATTATAATGATTCTATCTAAATGTGAAGGTTCTTTGTTATCTATTAAACTTTTTCCCCAAAAAACTGCCACACTGCACTCTTAAAAATGTCCAGTCAGATTTGACTAGAAACTAGTCAAACTGACTAGAATAAAGGATCCCAGGGGCACTTACTAGTTTCTAGTCCTTTTGAACCGAAAAAACTAGTCACGAACGATAATGGATTATACAGTAGGTTTGCGGTTGCACCATGTGTGTGAGAGAGAGAGAGGTATGAGGAGTCCTGAACAGGACTCTGACTCGGTAATCTTTCTTGGAGGAGTGTAGTCCTGAAAAGGACTGTTTGTTATCTTTCTTGGCATATAGTTCTCAGGAGAACTATAGCGCTTGGAGAGGATGAGGATGAGATGATAATGGATTAGATTACTAGTCAAACTTGTTTGAAAATGGATAGATTTCTAGTCATAATGACTAAAATCTAGTCAAAAAATGTGACTAGAAAATCTGATCAAAATCTGACTAGGTATTTTTAAGAGTTTGTAGGGAACAATTCCCTACAGTGAACAATGACAGAGCCCAAACAACAAACTTCCATTATTTCCTTCTTCACCCAGATATACTTATCATACCAGATACGCTCTAAAATATAAGCATAATATTCCCCTAAGGCCCTGACCAGAGCACTATTTTTTTTCTGCAAAAACTGTATCCAATCTTAGAAGGTGCATTATTATTGGAAGGGTGTTATAAACATAACTTCAAATTTAATAACATTCTAACTTTCAAAAACACCTTAACTATCTTATGCCTGTTACGATTGAATACAATACATATGCCTACATCAGCTTTTCAATAAAATAAAAATAATTTGTCACATAATAATCTTTCTCCAAAATATCGAACTGGAGTATTTTGTTCTACTGCTTGTTTATGTACATACAAAGAGCTTATTTTCAAGAGGCACTAGATCCATGTGTGTAACTTAAAAAAAAGAACTCTTTGTTTACCAGATTTTGTTCAGGTGTCTATGGAGAATTGTTATTAAAAGATGCTTGTGTTCATAATTTCTCTCGTAATTTAGGTTAATAATTTTGTTCAAGGTAAATATAGAAGAAAATGTATATCATTATCTCCATTTGCTATCAAAAGATTTTGCTCCTCTCGGAAAAATAGCTCTTCAAATGTTTTACATGTAGAGATATAAATAAACAAAAATTGGATGAAATCAATAAAACAAAATAGATACTGAGTATGAATCAGGGAACAAACTGAAAGTTTCGTCTCCTACATGCTGCCATTTGGACAAAACCCTCTTTCTCTTCAATGATACAATATTTTATTACTTTACTTGCATTATGAAAAAAAACGCATCATCAACCCCACATATAGCATTAAAAATAACTTCAGAGTGAACTGGCCAAAAGTCATGTGATATTCTTGCTCAGATGCTTTCCTTTACCTTTAAGAGTTCTTATATTGAGGAATTGGTTGATAATTTATTAATGTCTCATATACGGTTGTCTCATTTACTTTGTTTTCTATTTATATATGTATGTATTATGAAAATGAGATAGCAAAATGGGTATATTGATGGTCATCTTGCGAGTAATAACCATTAACTACTCTCATCGGGCTCTCATCATTAATTTTTCTCTTAATTTTTTGTATGGTGAATTATTGGGGGGGGGGTGATTGTACAGGCCACCCAACCCCCACCTGAAATATTTGGGGAGGGGGGATATATCCCCCCATCCTCCCGGGATCGACACCCATAGACCTCGCAAAATACATGTACGTCACAGAGTTGCCAATATGTGTTGGATTGATCGCACCTTCAAAAATTCACAACTTTCATATTTCTAATCGTTTTTTGCTCAAATCTACCCCTACTGGTTTCTCTCATTTTTCTGCTTCTATTAAGAACAGCTTAAAGGGATAGTTCTTGTTTAAGACCGCAAATGCCTTTAAAGTGCCTGGTTATTGCCCTTATTCTTATTTATGACATTTCTAGTGCCTTTCAGAAGCTAAAATTGCTATGAAGGTAAGTTTATACTCAAAATGTGTGAATTTAAATTAAATACGATCATAGCAATTCTAATAACAATGCACGGGCCGGCTGGTTGTGCGTATCATATTAACCAAGACGAAAAAGCCAATATAGTACAGCGGATTAGCTCCCCATATAACGAGAATTGTGCACTTTTTGATAAAAGCATGAAACTTCTAGCATAGTTAGTTTAGACCATAAGATTTATTTTCAGATGTGGAGGGAAGTCAGATTTGACCTCTGATGACCCTGAGAGGTCAAATCCAAAATGGCCGCTAGTCCGTATGGTCTAATGTACAAACACGCTTAACTTTTGAACCAAATAGTCCAGAAAAACGTTTAAGGTGTCATTTCCAACTAACTTGGGGATGCCAATTCATTTGGTAATACTTTTGAGATCGCCTGAACTCAGGGTTTTGCATTAAGGTCAAGGTCAAGGTCAAAATTGACTTAAAATAGCAAGTTTTGAATGGTTACAAATGAGATTTGTCATTTGTTCTCACATTTCTTTAGGAATGGTTCCCCTGCATAGTCCGCCACCTTAATCCTTTTCAGGTAGTTTATTTCACATTTTGTTTTGACCTCTGATGACCCTGAAAGGTCAAATCCAAAATGGCCGCCAGTTCGCATGGTCTAATGTACAAACGCGGTAACTTTTGAACCAAATAGTCCAAAAAAACGTTTAAGGTGTCATTTCCAACTAAATTGGGGATGCCAATTCATTTGGTAATACTTTTGAGATCGCCAGAACTCAGGGTGTTGCATTTAGGTCAAGGTCAAGGTCGAAATTGACTAAAAAATAGCAAGTTTTGAATGGTTACAAAACGTTTTCCCATTTATTTGTCATTTTTTCTCCCCTGTGTTCTCAAATTTCTTTAGGAATGGTCCCCCTTCATATTCCCCCACCTTAATCCCTTTCAGTTAGTTTATTTAACATTTTGATTTGACCTCTGATGACCCTGAGAGGTCAAATAAAATATGGCCGCCAGTCCGCATGGTCTAATAATAATTATTGTACAAACACGCATAACTCTTGAACCAAATAGTCCAGAAAAACGTTTTAGGTGACATTTCAAACTAACTTGGGGATGCCAATTCATTTGGGAATACTTTTGAGTACGCCAGAACTTAGGGCTTTGCATTAAGTCAAGGTCAAGGTCAAAATTGACAAAAAATAGCAAGTTTTGAATGGTTACATACAGTTTTTCCATTTATTTGTCCCCCTATATAATGTTCACAAATTTCTGTAGGAGTGGTTCCCCTGCATAGTCTCCATCGTAATCCCTATCAGTTAGTTTATTTCACTAATTATAGCACCAAACCATTTGTCTTGTAACTGACCATATGCATAGCATGGTCAGTGGGCAGCTAGGCAGTATACTCTCTTAAAAAAAAAGAGTGAATTTTCAAAATCACGGACGTCACTCCTCTGGAGAGTGAAAAATTAGTGAAAATAGAGTGAACATTCACTCTTTACTTCTAGAGAGCACTCTAAAATCAATCGATTTTCACTCCTAAACAAGTGATCACGGATGTCACTCCCAAGAAAGTGAAAATAAAGTGAAAATTCACTCTTTTTTTTTTAAAGAGAGTACGGCAAAAACCTCAATTCAAGTCAGGAAAACTGTTCCTTTTCATTACTGCTCAATAATACTGGTAAGATGTTTTTTAAGTTACTTTGTGTTTTATTTGGTGCTAAGTAATTTAAAGGATCACTACAGAGTTTGAGGAACAGGCCCATAAAGCAAAATAACAGTTCTGCTAACACTAGACAACATCACGATGACCAGCAACCTGGAGTGCAGGCAGCATTCTTGAGGGATGGGAACTTCTGACAGTACTGAAAGAGATGGGGAATCCATTTCTAGAACAAAGTCAAGACCTACTAGTCATTGGCAATGTACGACACCTGTCACACAAACACTTCATACGAACAAGTTGCCATTTTTCAGTCGGCAGCCGGCGAAGGTTATGTTAAAACAGTAGGCACAGCTTGCAGCACTTAAGAGGGACTGTGGTCTCTTTTTGAGGATGTACATCTCGTGTCAGACAAGGGATGGAGATATGTACAATTTCTTCTCTCATGAAAACCAGGCAGCCCCGCCAGCTTTGTTAACTGGAGGAAAATGCGGTTTGGAGTTAATGCAGATCTACTTCGCTGCCTGGAATCAAATCTGCTCGAAAACAATAGTGCACCTGTGGCCCAAGCAATAATTATTGATGGTGAAGCTGCGGTTCAAATGCTCAATCCTGGAACATCAAGAACATTTCAAGAGTATGGAGAAAGAGTGTTTACCCCATACATCTTTGCTCAACTCGAGAAAAGCATCCGCATCGACCTTGGCTAGGGTGTATACTTACCTGCTAGCCTGAAAGCCTCAATAAGGCAGGAAAGGGCACCAGGAAAAGGGTGGCTCTTTCTACTGTGCTGCCAGAAAGCTGGAAGGACTTCTTTCGAGTCAATGAGAACAAACCCGAATTGTTGGATTTCATGTCATGTCGTTCATTTTCCTCTACCACAGGGCAAGGAACTGTATAATATGCAACAGATGGAAGTGGAGTACTCTGCTCTCCTGCTGAGTCACACTTGGCAGGCCTTGCCCCATGGGTGTAAAAGGGTAACCATACGTACTGGTGGTACTGATGCGGTTGAACTGGCTGTGGCTTCATTCAGCAAGACAGCTCCTGATGCTGTGGATCGCTTTTGGTGTCAGATCAAGCTTTCGGTACATAGCTTTTCACAAAAACATGATGGTTGCCACCATGAGTCCGACACAATGTATGACTCTCCCAATCTTCCATGCGTTCACCGGGTGTCAGACTGTTTCTGCATCCAGAGGAAAAACTTAGAAGTCTTTCCCAGAAGTGAATGATTCCTTCAGTGAACTCCTGTGCATGCCTAGGGAGGTCGGTGAAGGATCAATGTTACTGCCAGAGCGATTTGTGGTGCTGATACGACCGAACCAGTGAGAACATGGTAGTGAATGATGCCAGGAAACAGCTCTTCGCACAGAAGTCTAGAAACCTGGAGAACTTTCCTCCAACCCAAACAGCACTCAAGCAGCACATCAAGCGCACTTGCTACCAGGCCAATTGTTGGAACCAGATATTGGCCAAGAATCAAGAGATGCCAGAGCCATCTGACTTGGGCTGGACAAACGAAACAACTGGGTGGCAGCCTCTTTGGATCACTCTCCCGGAAGCATCAAAATTGTGCCATGAATAATCCACTGTCGCTGCAAGAAAGGATGCACTGAACTGTGCTCTTGTTCTGGAGACTGTTAGATTTTGATCGTTACCATTAGGATAATTCATAAGTTGTGGATAGTGCTAAATTCATGGGGTAATGAACAGGTTTTAGTTCGTATTTGGAATAGCTTTTTTGGTCTTCTGGGCCCAATGTCTTAAAGCTGCTTACCGGTAATCAAATTTTCGTGCTATAACTGTAGCAGACAAATTTGGTTAGCAAGAAAACAAGGCGTCCACCTTGTGCGTTCACAATGGATTTGCATTGTTACAAAATTAATTTTCGTCCAGTATATAAGCAGCGTAAGGTTCATGCATTTTCGTGTGCTTACGGTTAGCAGTGCTATGAAGTAGAAACTCATACGTAAGCACAGAAGTTGATAAGCAGCTCTATAGAATATGGCCCTGGATTTTTTCTTTTAAATAATGACCCCTTAAGTGTCAAAATAGAGGCAAAGTTTATTTAAAAAAAGAAAACATCACTTTTGTTGGCCTAATATGATCTTGAACTTGACCTTATTGCAAATCCCTGAGTTCTGGCGATCTCAAAGTATTGCGTAATGAATTGGCATCCCCAAGTTAGTTGGAAATGACACCTTAAACGTTTTTCTAGACTATTTGGTTCAAAAGTTACCACGTTTGTACATTGGCTATGCGGACTGGCGGCCATTTTGGATTTGACCTCTCATGGTCATCGGAGGTCACATCAAACTGTGAAATAAAATAACTGAAAAGGGTTAAGGTGGAGGACTCTGCAGGGGAACCATTCCTTAATAAATTTGAGAACATAGGGGAGAACAAAATGGGGATTTAACCTTCAGTAACCATTCAAAACTTGCTATATTTGGTCAATTTTGACCTTGACCTTGACCTAAATGCAACACCCTGAGTTCTGGCGATCTCAAAAGTATTACCAAATGAATTGGCATCCCCAATTTAGTTGGAAATGACACCTCAAACGTTTTTCTGGACTATTTGGTTCAAAAGTTACCGCGTTTGTACATTAGACCATGCGGACTGGCGGCCATTTTGGATTTGACCTTTCAGGGTCATCAGAGGTCAAATCTGACTTCCCTCCACATCTGAAAATGAATCTAATGGTCTGCAGGGGAACCACTCTTAAAAAAATTGAGATCATAGGGGTAAACAAATGACAAATAAATGGGATTTTGTTGTTGTTGTTAAAATTCAAAACTCAATTTTGACCTTGACCTTGACCTTTAATGCAAAAACCTGAATTCTGGCGATCTCAAAAGTATTACTAAATGAATTGGCATCCCCAATTTAGTTGGAAATGACACCTTGAATGTGTTTCTGGACTATATGGTTAAAAAACTAAGCGTGTTTGTACATTAGACCATGCGGACTGGCGGCCATTTTGAATTTGACCTCTCAGGGTCATCAGAGGTCAAATCTCATTTCCCTCCACATCTGAAAATAAATCTTATGGTGAAAGCTAACTTTGCTAGAAGTTTCATGCTTTTATCAAAAAGTGCACAATTTTCTTGCTAAGCCGCTGCACTACATGTATATTTCTATGAAGTTATCTAACGACAACCGTAATATAGTGCGATTTTCACGAGTAAATAATGTGCATCTCTCATTGGGGGTAAGTATCTATTAACGATAAAACAGTGTCATCAAAATAAGGCATATATATAATACAACAATTTTGTTGACAGTAACGACTTGATACAATCCTCGCCACATTTCTTTTCCACACAACAGAATAACACCCAAGAGTCAGCGGCAGTGGGAACGTGTTCATCTTTGAAGATCCTCGTTACGAGTACCCACTCTAACAGGTCACAACTTGACCCAAGCTCTCTTCATCTCCTCTCCATCATTCAATCCGTTCTGTCTTCCTGCTTCTCCTCCTAGTCTTTGCAACTCCTCCTCGCCGCGTGCAAATGAAGGTAGATTCTAGATACTGCATCAATAGCACAAATGCCCCTTTGCAATAGCAAACTGCATTTCGTTTGCCATTTTAGTTTGTTCAAATGGGGTTGTGCATTATATAACGCGAATAAATTGACGGGGACTGAGCAGTGCTGACGATCTTTGAATTCACTCATCTGTCAGCCAACCACATCGAGTGAAAGATTAATCCGTTACCTTTTGCCGGACCAAAAAAATATTTCACGTATTTTTTCTTATTTTTTCCAAAACAAACATTTCCTCAATGCGCTTTGAAATGTTCTCTCCACCGTTTGCTGTTGTTTATCTTATCTTGATATGAAACCACTCTGACTATCAAAACAATGTGATTTGCTGATTCTTGCTCTTTTACAGATAAAGTGAACTTTTGCATACATGATGTCGTTACAGCTTAGTTTTATCACTCAGATTTTGATAGTATATAAATGTGGCTACCAATGACAATGACGCGTATCATCAGTTCATAATCATTATAATACCACACGATTTCCATGAGCTAGTAATTACTGAAACTTTGAAGATCGGGATTCCGGTATCAATACCGAGTAAAATGCAGAGCATCTCCTTAATTGAGATTTTAATTCATTATTAGAAAAAAAAGTCCTTTTAACGGGCTTGTGTGATTGATGAATGAAAAATAAATAAAAAGACGAAACAATATTTCAAAATTTCAACTATGAATGTTTGTACTCACCAGACAATACAGAAATACTGCACCAATCAGAATTATTCTCAGTAAAACCGGACTTGCTGCTTTTACAACCTGAACAAAAGCAAAAAACAAACGAAAACATACAGTTAGAAGGAACATGTCCACTGTGAAAATAGAAATTAGATTGAATGCAACTGATCCTGTGTAAACAGTCGAGTGTCCGAACGAAAATACAGTTTCGAGCTTGAAATATCATATTTCATATTTCGGACAAACTTGAAATAATATACCTAATGCTTTAACTAAAAATAGATGTATATTTGATCCTTTTGTTGCTATGATAACAATGGTGACTTTTACAAAGCATTTAGAAAGGCTTCATTGGTGAAAGCAGGCCTGTCACTTTAGATAATTTGTATCATACAATTTTAGCCCTTTCTATACGAACATGCATAACGTTACATTACAACATGTTTTCTGCATTTTGAAGAAAATAATGCGCGATTTCATGAAAATAGATCTTATTTTTGCGTCACAATCCTTTAATAATGTTGAGATAAGATGTATTTAAGAAAAAAAAGGATATACCAGTATAAGTATCAATGTATAAACGAAATCTTATCGTAGGTCGGTTGAGCTTAACAATATTTAAAGGATTCATAAGATATTGATCTCAATATGAATTCTGTATGTACAAATGTGGAAATCATTAGCTTCTAAGAAACTGCCAAACAAAAGTAATTAATTGTATTATGCATATAATATACATATAAATATATTTATATATATATTTATATGTACAAAATGTAAAGAGGTGTCTTTTATTATTAATATCAATATAATAAAAAGAACGAGATATATTAACAAACATTGACGAATACGTGCATTTATGCTGGAAAGGTTTATATTGAGACAAAATCTATTGGCGTGTCAAGCAACACACTATGGCCAGAATAATTTCTGAAGGACACGCAAATTGATTTAAAAATGTATTTTATTTTAGTTCATGAATAACAACACACAAACAAAAATTACAGCACCAACCATTGTGACATTAAAGTATCGAGCAAATAATGAATTACTTGAACGACATATCAATAGCATTGTTAGGTCAAAATGCTTTGAAATGTTTAATATAATGAGGTTGACCTAAAAGTAGTTATGTTTAATACCACTACTGTAATAATATCCTTAAATTACTTCACTTGGCTTTAAACACGAGCTTCATTATTTAAAGGGCAGTATGATGTCGGCAACGTACGACACACAACGTGACTCGATCAAAAATGGCGCACACGTCGCTTCGCCGATTACGTCACAGATCGATCGAACACCCCTCCCGACCATGCACGACCTTGCATACTAGGATTGAACGGGACCCGCCGATCGACGGTGCAGCGAAATACATAATTATGTGGGGATCATGTTCTGTAAAATGTACGAATCGATCGCGAGGATCATACGAACGGCGTCGAAGCCAAGGACGCGGTCGCGACGAACTATCTCGGCGAGGAGAAATTCAAGATGAGCGACCAACGGGTGAAGAGAGCATCACCTGGATGCCCCCGGAAGGAGGGAATGGATTAAGGTAGAGAGTGTTAGAGAGAGCTGGGAGGGGGGGGGGAGGGGAGGGTGGATTAAGGTAGAGCGGGTTAGAGAGAGCTGGGAGAGGAGGGGAGGGGGTAGATGAGGAAGGAAAAACACAGAGTGGTATAGAGACGTAGGGATAGAATAAGAGAGAATGTGAGATAGGGAGTGTGGGAGAGAAAGGAAGACCACATGAGGGTAGGTTGTAAGATGAACAGAGAAGAAAGGTGGCAGAACAAGTTTAGGGGTTTGTATTAACAAAAAAGGAAAGCCATACTTGCAGAATGATAGTACGTCTAATCATAAACAAAGGAGAAGGGCTTAAATGGAGAGGAATGGAAATAAAGAGAGAGAAGGAGAGATAAAAAGTAAACAGATACAGTGAGTGAGTGGGTGAGTGGTGTCTGAGTGATAGGCAATGGGGAGAAATAGAAAGTCACAAAGAAAATGACATACGTATGGCAGAAATATATTTGAAGTAGGCAAAGTAGAATGATAAAAAGATAGATGTGTGGCTCCAATAGAGAGGAATACACATAAATACGTGAAGAAGAAAGTAAAATAGAAGTAAAATTGAAGCGAATAGAAATAACCAAAGTCTAAAACTGGAGAGTCATAAATAGGAAGATTCAAGAGGAGGAACGCAAGAGGGAAAATCGGGAAGAGCGGTTCCTCTCGACGGGTATAAATGGAAAGATATAGAGAAGGCAAAATATAATGCAGACAGATATAGAGACAGATAGACAGAAATCGAACAGAACTTTAATAAATTCACAAATGCATCGGGAAAAAAGCAGAAAGATAAGTGAAAGGAAGAACAAGGAGAATGGAGGAGCTGAAAGGAAGAGAAATGCAGAAACAGGGACAGAAAAGAAAATAATTATACAGTAGGCCTAATCGAGCGAGACAGATACAAGGAAATAGACTTTATTATTGAGGGAAATATTAGCCCTCCAAGTTTGAAAACAAGATCAGTGGCCGGAGATGAATAAATATGAGGTTGAACAGGCGCTAGATAATGGTGGGTCTGGCGTTCATTGGAGACGTTTTCCGCGTCGCTTCTATTAAATATCACCATCCTGAAATTGCATTTGTAGGGCCCTTCAAAGGGCAAGAGGTGAGGGCTTGAGTCACAGAAATGAGGACATACGGGACCTCCTCAACCCCTGTACATAATATTGAATATCCTTTTTATTCAGCATACATGAATGTTGGAAATTAGAGGTGTTGATTGACTATTATGAATAGGGGGTGGGGGTTCGGGAGGGGGGGGGGGGCGGGCGGATGTCACATCAAACCTGTCGACAACAACAATTTTTGGAATCTTTGGAATGAGAGCACCACAACTCTTTAGCAACACCCTTATTATGATCAAAGACAATGATATATTAAGAAAATGATAGAGAAGGGCAAGGTTTGAAAAAATAAAAGGAGTTTACAGTTCCGAAGAGGAGGGGGGGGGGGGGGGGCGGCTGCCACCCGCTGCGTTTAGAAGTATACCCAACTTATTATGTTTTTTATTTTTATCTTATTTATATTGCAATATATTAGTTACATCATGAACAGAAAACGTGATAAATTGAAACCAATTGAAACCAAACTAAACAATATGAAGTATTTTTTTCTTCTCAATAGAATATCTTAAGAAATATTTATATTTTTACACATGTATGATTTTAAACAGTGTTTGATTGAAACAAAATGATATCTCTCATATTAAAATATTCAACTCCAACGGTAATAAGATCAGCATTATCAGTTTCATCACTTTATGCACTGATTATGCGAGTCGTATTGTGTTGCGGAAGGAGTCGAATATATTGCCAGTAAATTAAGGAGGTCTTTTTACTCGGGTAACAGATGGCTTCCAACCTTATCGAGGGCATCACGAAAGAGAATCCTTTCTATCACCAGAAGCGGATCTAGAGGGGGGGTTGGGGGGGTTGCAACCCCCCCTTGGGCGGCCCCCCCCCCCCCCCAAAAAAAAAGGAAAAAAAAAGAAAAAAAGAAAGAAAAAAAGAAAGAAAAAAGAACGCGCGCTGGAGAGAAACCCTTTCAAGTGCAAATATTGTGAGAAGATATTCAACTCATCTGGTAACTTAACCAAACACATGATAACTCTGGATATAACTATGTATTAAACTGTTACTTGATTTAAAAAGACGTTATCATGCACTGCTTTTTATGGTCTCCATTGTGTTAATAGATGCCAGGAAAACATCACTTACGGGGTTCAAATAAACACCCCCCAAAAAATCGGCTCGCCGCTTCGCGGCTCGTGGACGATGCTCCGCATCGTCATTATTTTGGTCAAACCCCCCCCTTAGCAAAAAGCTAGATCCGCCCCTGATCACTGTGACAGTGACTATAACATTCCACTCAGCTCTCAAGACAAAATTATGCGAAGTTCATTCATGAAACGACCATGGAAAAATAAGCCGTCAGCGTCGAAAAAGAAACTCGAAGGCTCATTGTGGAGCGGAAGAAGTACAACACCTAATCTTTGACTACAGATGTAATTATGCAGATAAGAGTCATACATTGATCATGGGAAAGTAAGCCGTCAGCTTGGAAGATAGACGCGAATGCCCATCGATGAGCGGAAGAAACGGAACACCTAATCGTTCACCTGTTCGTCTGCAGTATTTTGACCGATGACTTAGTGGCACTTTTAGTCCCGATGTGTGACTTGCTAGCGACCGTAAATCCGACGATTATTCAACTTCCTGATCCCCGATGCCCAGAGGGAGGCGATAGACTTACATCACCATTCTCCGGGTATAAACCCGGAAGGATCGAGTGACATTTCCTAGAGTGTTAACTCTGTAAGATTGTGTGACAAGT
Source organism: Strongylocentrotus droebachiensis (assembly GCA_035222895.1). Classification (NCBI taxonomy): domain Eukaryota; kingdom Metazoa; phylum Echinodermata; class Echinoidea; order Camarodonta; family Strongylocentrotidae; genus Strongylocentrotus; species Strongylocentrotus droebachiensis. The sequence continues at coordinate 217,618 of JAVYIG010001698.1, read as the reverse complement.
AGCCCCACAAGTCAGTGTGAGGTTGCAAATGGTCAGTATAATCGTATTTAGGACGCTATTTGAAAATATACACAACCCGATGCCAATGACCCACTGGATTTTGTAACAATGGCAGATAGAGAGAGAGAGAGAGAGAGAGAGAGAGAGAGAGAGGTGGTAATATGGTGACCATGATTTGAAATCAGAGAAAGATTTCGGGAGCTACTCGTCTTTCCACAGATTTTCTGGACTCTAGCATATGGCTATAAGATTATTGCAACCGTTACCAACTTTGTTAAATCCATCCCCGTTTGTATGGCAATTTAAAGGGGAATGGAAGAAGAACACACACACAAACAAAAATGGGTGACGATCATTCTGATGTATCCTGCGAGGTAACACATATATAACAAATCATTTAAGTGAGCCCCGTCACCCCCTAGATAACACATGGATATTTTGCGATGAATTGTAAAGTTCTATGTCTAAAATGTCTCACTTTCCCATGTCGACATTGTTGAATTTATATGAATGATGTTACCAATGCAACAAATCATAAGAAACGGTACCAGTGTTAATCAAGAGCGCAGTCATTCACTGACTTCTTAATCCACATAATAGTATGCAAGCTTTTACAAAATCTACCCATACTGCTATATTTTCTTCCCCTTAAAGGCATCGTTTAACCATATTAAATCTGAGGTGCACGGCCCTACTTGTTATCAGTGTCTGTGATATGGTGTTATATTGAAGCTCTAAAACAATTGCGCTTCAAAATGATCATGAAGTGCCTCAAAAAAGTAAAACATCTTTGAGTTACCGGTTTTACCATACTCATTTTCGCCAATAGACTGTAGTGTTATAAAAACCATTAGGAAAACGCAAAATTTGATTTCGATTTCCAATCATAAATATCTAGATAATCATACAGGCGATCGGCTTGTAAAAGACATGGGATTCTTTACTGACCGATATGTTTATAATTATGATTGCAGCATGAGCTAAATCCATGATTTTGTTTTAGAATCAGAGGCAATGTTAATACCGAGTCACTTTAAGTTCTTCTCTTATCGCGCCCCGAAACCATTTTCAATATATTCCTTTTTTTAGAGCATGCGACCATCAAACGGAACAATGCCAGAAACTGTCATGAACCAAAGCGGTTATTATGATTGACAATTTTTTTTAAAAATCCCACTTGCTCGCTTTGTGTCAATTCTTGTGCAAATGACCTGGCAGTGACGTCACAATATCAAGTCTAGATGGCACATCAATTTCAATTGCCACAATTTCATGGCGAAGTCCCTGTGTAAAGATGCCGGTTCACCATAATAGAATACTATTCAACGAGAAATGAAAGACACACATGTGCATATTGAGGGCAGCTTCATACTAAATAATGGGGCACATTATAATTTTGTATAATCCACAATCTAAAAAAGAAAATCCGAATGGAAGGATACCATATGAATCTAACGCCTTAATTTTAATAGGGTTTCAAAGTAATTTATCATGTTAATCATTAAGCCCAATTAATCCTAGCAAGCCTTTTCTCAAATTGAGATGGTCAAGATTCCATTTCAGATTAAGTACTACTCAAAGTAAGCAATCATTTCAAATAGTCTACTTAAAGGCCCACTGTACTACTTGCTCTCTCTATATAGAAAATAATGCCTAATCGGTGACCATTGGTCCCCCATGATCCTCTTTTTCTTATATTAATTGAGAGCTGAGTTGATGAGATAGCCACCTGTCAGTGACCTTCCTGGGTGGTCTAATCCCTCCTAGCCAAACTAGTACAGGTGGCCTTTAAAATGTGTGGCTTCCTCTTAATCGCAATTTCGTAGGAGATTTTCGTTAGTTTGATGCTTGTATGTTCCAATTTTTGAACATTTCATTCGTTCTCCAGATCTAACAGTTCCATCCTTATTTTAAAAGTTCCCACATGTGATTATCCATGAAACTAATAATATCAAAGTGCCTTGAGATAGTGTAATACATTTCATTTTGAAATGGTTAATACTACCTTTATTCTACTTTATTACCACGTGAACACTTTCTAAATATTCATCTTTCAACTTCATTCGTACTAAATTGTACCTATTAGCTATGATGAGAGAACCAAGATGACCTATACGAACACAGCCTGTGGGTTCGATGCACACACTGTTAACCAAGGTTTGTAAATATAGGGATGATCTTTCTCCTTCCCTAACAATCAACAGCTTTCAAAGTGCCTCGGGGATATCACCAAGTAAAACACAGGACAGTCGAGATTTTAAACGAGCTTTGATGACCATATTGTCAAATGTATCGACTGTAAGTGACTGAACTAATGAGGAAAGTGACCTGGGCCCCAAGGGTGTGAAACGAGAGAGTTTGGCCGAAGTATCAAAGCTGAGCCTTCTGCGAGACAGTGTGATTGCGAAAGAGGTGAGAAAAAAGCCTTCGCCTTTTGATGGACAATAGGATTACACGAATGGATATATATTTATTGAACAACCACTGTGGGATGTCATCTTCGAGAGGAAGGGAAGGGAAAGCGGAGGGGGACGGGGTAGACAGGGTAATCATACCTCTGACATGGACTTCATCATTCCGTTACTGCCCTACACACAGTTAGCAAGTGGGGGTAAAGAGGGTGAAAAACAGAGGGGTAGCCTTTCATGTTTGATCGAAAATAAGGTAACCTTAATGTAATTTTGCTAAATAGCCACTGTGGAATACCTCCTTTGAGGGGGGGGGGGAGGGAGGGGGTTGGCAGGCTAATCATCATAGATTGAATCATCATACCATTAAATGACCATGCAGTACACGATCAGAGGACATTCCTCCATCAGTGTCGGAGTGTCCATGTTTGATGGTGGACAACAAGATGACATCAGTACGACATCAACTGTGGGATTCCTTTAATGACGCCAGAGGGCAGACAGGCCAAACGTAACTGTGACATAAAATCACCATAAAATTACTCGTCTGCACACAGCTAAAGAAATGAATTCTGCAAGCGTGAATTTGAATGAGGTACGAAAAGGTCTTCGAGGTTTGATAGACAGAGAATGGCATGACACCAGTACAACATCGACCGTGGGATGCCTTTGATGAGGGGGAAGGGTTAGGGAAGCCAATCATTCTTCTGCCATTGAATCATTATGACCTTACCTTACATCGGTCAAGACTCCCTCCTTGGGTAATAAGGTATTACGCATATTGCTTTCCTCTTCACGCGGGGACGTGGATGATGACTTGAGGGGGGCATTCCTCTCATAACCTATGATACAACGCCCACGCCTCCTCCCACTTATTACGGACTCGTTCTGAGGGACTATACCCAAGTCACACAAACGAGCCCGACAACAGACCACTCAAACAATTACGTTGCCTCCAATGACCGAAGGTATGGTCGATCTCGAGTCGGTTTGGCGGTGTGACTGAGGTATTACAGTTCGTGAGAGGCAAGCTCCTTGTAACATGACCATTGGCGTCTTCGGTGAGATGATCGGACAAGAAAATATAAACACTACTGTATTTGATAGGTTTTCCAAACAAACTGATCCTTACTTATTAAGTGGAAATAAAGGTCAGTTTGCGAACGCCAGAGCTTAATGGACCACTACCTGGGGGCTTTTCTTTTCATACCGTTTGTTGTATCCACTAAAAATTAAAGGGAAGTGGCGAACTTGATGTTTAATTATTAAAAAAGAGAATTCATCTGTTTCAACTATCTTGAATAATCTGTCAAGAATTCTGGAGGTAGTGGGTCAGTTCTTGTTATATCAATACAAAATATAAGGGAAGCTTGGAAGATGTGATTACCTACAAAGTTAAGCTAAGTAGGTGTTGTTTTCATTATTGATGATAATCCTATTTCCTATGGGAAAAGGTGTTAACCTTCACCGTACATGCAAAACAACTCTGACTTCATTGCTGGCAAATAATATCTGTCGTCAGTAATCTAGGTCATTAAAGGACGTGACTGCAAGAATTTACACTGTCCGGAAGAAATGGCACCTTTACGTCATTGTAAATTGGCCTTATCTGGAAAGCAACGCCTGCCCGAAATGTCATTTCTTTCATCGATTCTTTATAAATCATAAGTTGAGAACGTATCACCAGTAAACTTAAACAAATAAATAAAATATCAGTAAGTGTCGGCTCGGGGAGTGGCAGGCGGAAACGATTCAGGCAGTGGACTAATCTTATTAATTAAAGCTCCGAAAATTAAAAATTGATTTCCTGTGTTATATTTTACAAGATGCCATAGAATGCTTTTATAATGTTTTTTTTTGTTAATCATGTCACAGCTCTATATTATATGATATCAAATCAATATATTATCAAGATACTTTGGGTATTTCATTATGTTCGGGCCATACGCCACAAGTTTCTAACATGTTACTTCTATTATGTTCTCAAAAAGCTGTGATCCCCCTCTTGTAAATTAGTACCCATCCCGACTTGATGTCAGACAAATTACCACCTCATCTTTACGCGGATAGAATCAGTTGTATTGACACCCAGACGATTCGAATCGGAAAGTTCAATCGAGTGTCTGCGGCCGTCTTATTCTAAGCAATCAAAATCTATACTTATGCTAAATTTGTTTCTCCAATGCATCTCCTTAAAGGAAAACAAGTTATTAAGTTACTTGTCAGGCTTGGAAAGCAATGGCAAACTTCTTTATCAGTTATAATAAGACACTTGTAGTTTGAGGCATATATATTTGGATTACGAAAGCAACGAAAGTGACAATGATTTAGAATCGGGGTGAGAAATAGTTTCATCTGTTTGTTTTATCTTTTGTTGATACAAAGTTTGGGATTTCTAAGCGCGAAATATTTCGGACTTTATCCACATCAATATTACCAAGTAGAGTTTTATGATAAAGCTGCAATTCATGTACCTCACACTGCCTCTCGCATGTTTGGTTCCACATGCATTTGACAGTACTTTAGCGGAATACGTCATCCTCTCTTGAAAATTCATTCTCCATCACAGACTGCGAGTATCCGTCCTTCACTGGTTATCCCTCGCTTGCTGTCTGATATATTGCCACCTCATCTCTGCTTGGACGGGAACAGTCTAATTGATACTCAGACGATTCGAATACAAGGAGCGTTCCAGATCGGAAAGACCAATCGAGTGTCTCGGGTCGTCCGCTTCGGTTTCAGGAAGTGAGAGAGATATTCCGAAATTGTTCAAGTACCTGCTCGAATGAGCCGCCACTTACACCTGAACTATGACGTCGTAGATGCAAGCCTATGTGCGCTTGCTTCTATGTGCCCCAGTGCGATGGTGATGATGACCACGACCACGATGATGACCACTATAACGATCATGATTAATATATTCCGAATTCCTGAAGTACATGGTCAGTTGACCTATTGGATGAACTTTACGTGAACTCTGACATCAATGGGTACAAACCTACGTGCGTCCCTCTGCTTGAAGGGAGGCGATTGCGATAATGACCAAGACAAACGATGACGACGGTGATCATGACCAGGCTCACATGGTTCTATTTACCCGGGATAGCCTTATCAGTGTTAAATCTGCTCTTCCTGAGGGCCCTATAATATTTATTGCAAGTCTGGGGATAATTATGTGGTCATAAAAAGGGAGAAACTGGACATTTTGGCTTGTGTCTCTACAGTTTGATGCAAAAGAGCGACGTTTATTGATACACACTCTTAGTAATATTGAAAGAGAGTATACCCGACATGATAACAACAATAAACTTTGGAACCATCGGTTCTGTTTTGTACAATTATTAATGAGTTTTGTACAAATGATCCTTCAATACAAAATTTGACGATAAATTACCCGGTGGAGCTAAAGTAGTATAATCAAATCTTTACCCAGTATTTTCAAGATGTAAAATCAAACATAAAAAATAAGTACGCCTTGAAACACGACTTTCAGTTTTCACTTTAAACTGCCAATGAATCTCTCTAAAAATTAAATTTGTACTAATATTGCATAGGTGAATACATGAATGTACAATTATAAAAAAGCATTACAATATCAGGTCCGAATTCCTTCTCAAAGATTGGAAAGTCTTGAGCTCTTACCGAAGAGCTGGTGAAGGAGAGGTATAGGCGGGTTGGGTTTCCATATCCTTTGATTAAAATAAGAGCAAAAGAAACGAGCCCGAGACAAGGCGGAAAGAGCCGAAGATGGCCCGGAAATGATAATTGATTGGGAGAAGCTCTCCTTACTTTCACATGCATATTATTCAACCACAGTTGTATCGCTAATGGAAAGCAGAGAGCGGGGATACAACGAGCACAAATATTTCTCCAGGCATGCCTCCACCCCTTTTCTTTTCCTCTGCCATATTTGACGTCTAAAAACAAATGCCCGTAATTGTGCGCTTTTAACAATTACTGCAAATGAACTCGCCTTGGGCTTAATGAAATGCTTTCCTCTGACAAACCGTATATTGGACTTCACCTAAGCAACAAGGAGACATAGACTAGATATTGTGAAGGTAGCGGGGAAGGGCTGCTGATTAAGGAGAAGTAAACACAAAAAGGAAGAAAAGTCAATTTTGAACATTGCACAAGCTCCCGGCCAATTGACTTTTACGTACCCTGCTTTCAACCCTTTTAGATATTATGTGTCAATGTAGGAAAAACAATTGTTAGGCGAAAGAGAGGCATGGAATGGGAACTGTAACACGTGGAAGGCGTAATTCACATTGACAAACTAAGGGAATATAAACATCTTGTGGGCTTTGCATTGCACAATATTGAGATAGATATGTTTGGTAGTTGTTTTGAATGGAGCCATCTTTCTCATGAGGGTAGAGAGGCTCTTGAAAGTTTATTTACTTAACGAGAAATTTGGAATCATGAGAGCAAACGAAGAATGTAAATAACCCGAGAGAAGCAAACTTCGAAAGGCTCATGCTTAAAATAGAGACGGGTAGAAATAGGTAGCATTTTAACTGCTGCATGATTTTTCAAGTAAGGATTGATTCAGAAGATATTCAAGAGAGAATGGGAGAAATAAGAGAGCGAGAGAAGGGGGGGGGGGGGGTGGGTGAGGAGAGAAGGAAGATGGCGACAGGGAGAGGTCGGAATGGATGGAGAGACAGGGGATAGGGAGGGAGGGAGGGGGAAAGAATTACGAAATACCGTAATGCGAAGGTCAGAGGTTATTAAAGCTACCCAAAAGGACGTCAACTATTCTGCTCACAGTATCCGCTTGTCTCAGGTAGATGTGAACTTATTACATACTCAATCCATCCTATCTCTAAATGCATGTGAACCAGCGAAGGACTGGTAGACTTACAGGGTGATAGGGGATTACTATTCCCAGTGCGATCGTGGGTTTGACCCCTGTTGTTTATACGAAGTGTCAGTAATTGACGAAAGACTCCGTCAGCAACTGTGGTCTTTGACGCACGATATGAAAGTGAATGAAGTGAATGGAGGCAAATGAACAGTACAACCAATGCATTAGATTTCTGACGAATGCACTGATTGCCTCGAAGGACACGCTTTCTGTGTATCGAATATAATCAACATAACTATGGAGCTAACAGAGTCCCGAAGGACAGGAGTGCTCACCTTGACGTCTCTGAACTGAAAGGTGAAGATGAAGAGGGGTATCATGGCCACGATGGTCAGGCACTGGATCACCAAGAACACGATCCGCAGCGCCCAGTTGAAGGTGAATATGCAGGACCGGTCATCTGTACACTCCGAACAGCCTTCACCGCATCGCTTGCAGATCAGCTGGTCGTAGATGTTCTCTCGTCCGGCGATCTTCAGGTCATGCTGTTCTTCCAGGATGGTGCCGTTGTAGTAGTTCTCCCCGTTGTTCGGTCGAGGGAAGTAGAAGCCCTTCTTGCAGACGCACTGGTAGGACCCGCGACGGAAACCCAGGTTCTCAATGAAGACACACTGTTGGAGACAATGCAAATAACTAACATGGTTAATGTGTTATTAATGATACTATGATGATGATGATGATAACAGCTACAACATTAAAAAAAAAAAAAAAAAACACATCCCAAACACCAACACCAGCAACATTACTACTACTACTACTACTGCTCCTACTGCTGCTGCTACTACTACTACTACTACTACTACTACTACTACTACTACTACTACTACTGCTACTAATACTACTACTACTACTACTAGTACTACTACTACTACTACTACTAGTACTACTACTACTACTCTACTTTTACTACTATTACTACTCATACTACTACTAGTAATGGAAGAAGAAGAAGAAGAAGAAGAAGAAGAAGAAGAAGAAGAAGAAGAAGAAGAAGAAGAAGAAGAAGGAGAACAATAAGAAGAAGAAGAAGGAGACGAAGAAGAAGAAAAAAGGAATTAAAACAAAATATTTATGATAATATTATTAATTATTATTGTTATAATGTATTTGGCGTCACTTGTACCTGGGAGGGGAAAGGCAAACTTTTACAAATATAATCACCGTAAACTTCTGGTTTCTATTCATATTAGTATGGGAAGATATATGTCTCTAATCTGAGAACAAGACACATTAAACATGTGAGATTAAGGATATACAGTTCGTGGAAACTGAACAACCGTAAAGTACACGGTAATTGAGGAAGATAATCTTGATAAGTCGTTTTTATTGCAAAGCGACATCGAACCACAGTGCATTTAATCACCTGCTTTGTGGCTATGCACCAGGCAGAACAACGTGTTAGCGTAAATGTTTACATATAAAGCTCAGCTCATGTTGGTAATAAATCTCCAAAAAAATATGGTAAGGAAAATATATAACGCATCAAAGGCAATTTTTTCCAAACCGTTCCTAGAAGTGTAGCATTAAACGACTGCAATTACATGAACCTCGAAAGGAAACAGAATGAACAAGAAGAAGAAGAAGAAGAAGAGAAAAAGGAGAAGAAAAAAGGGGGGAAATGAAGCATATCTAGACACCTTTTCTTTTGCAGGCATTGTTTTTGTGGAATATCTTTAAAGAGGAAGTCCACCCTGACATTAATTTTGATTTAATACGAGCAGACAAATGAAAGGAATAGGTCAGTCAAAGTTTAAGCAAATTCCGATGAAAAATAAGAAAGTAATTACTTTTTTAAAGATGCGATCAATCAAACACATATTGGCATCTCTGTGACGTAACTTCAGATGTTCCCTCCCATTTGCTCTGTACTACCAAAAAAATTATAAAAAATCTTAAATATTTCCCCCTAAAGAAGACGTTTAATCACACCATACACCCTAAGTATAATTATTGCATAAATATATCCATACATCCCCTTTTTGTAAACAAATATTTTCCGTTAACAATAACTAAAAATATGAAAGTTTATGAAATTCTATGTATAGAGTGAATTGGAGAGGACCTCGCAAGATACGTCACATTGTTGCCAATTTGTGTTTCTCTGATGACAAATTTAAACATTCACAACTTTTCTACTTTTAATCGGGTATTGCTAAACCTTTCACTAATTTGTTTCTCTTTTTTTTCTGCTTTAAATAATACCAGCTAATCACTCGGGTGAATTTTCCCTTTAATGCGGTGGACAGAATAATTGACATCGTTTTGAAAGTTTTTTTGCATCAAAGTTTGTGATTGTAGCTTAGATAAACATGAATTTCATCCTTTTGCACTTTTGAATTCTCAAGAGCTGAGCAGCGATTCAGATAGAATGACGGATCTACAATATGATGTCCCAAGAGATTAACACTATGGTGGATCATATTTATCAGATAGCAAGCAGTGAACCTGTTAGTCCCATCTTGAATTACAGCTGTCTTATTATCGTCACATTTAATTTATCAAGTGTTTTTATAATCCGTTGTTCCTGATATTGTGTTGTCAACATATCATACGACTTCTTGTTTTTCTCTTAGTAAACATGGTATTCAAATGCCACGTTTCACGGTATCACGGTGTTTTTTTTTTACTAACATTAATACCTAATCAATGATTGAATTTATAACGTAAAAATATAACAAAGTAGTTCAAATACAATGAAAAACGCGTAACATTATATGAAATTGGAACAGAAGAAAAAGAAGAAGAGAAGGGAAAGAAAAAACAGTGGCGCGAGAAGAAGAAAAAGAAGAAGAAGAAGAAGAAGGACGATAAAGGATATTCAGTAATAGAAGTATATGTCACTTTCTTTCGAAGTGTAAAATATTCGATATCTTCTTGTTTATCGTAAATACTATCTGCGCATGGGCATATCATTTCTGATAAATTTGTAAAACCCACCGACAGGAAAACGTGCTCATGTTATGTAATCATTAGGGACTTTTAGATTTGCACAACGACAACGTGGATTGCTACGATCGACGTCCTTTTAATGCACTGCCTTGAATGGACGTCACACGTTTCAGTCCACGCAAATCTAAAAGTTCCTATTATTCATGGGTGCACTTACGGTACATTCTTATGATACAAGAGGGCAAACAAAAGCTTTTAATGAAGCACATACATGACTTTGGCATTGATTATTCTAAAATACACAAAGTGGGACTTCTCCATTAGTAAAAGATCTGTGGATATTTGGGGTCATTTTACCAATGTGCTAACTACGAAATGGTATATTGCTACGCGGCAGCTTTAAAATAATACGTTTACTAAGAGTTATTTTTCAACCGTTTTTCGCCCCCTCTTGGGTGTAGAAATGCATCCTCTGCCTTGATGTCGCATTCGAGCAGCAGAGCACGAGATATGTTGTTCTCATGACGGGTGTGTTCATATGACTCTTTAAACTCTTTTGTTTTGTAGTTATGAATTGTCATGCTGGTCGATTGCTGTATAATGTCATCTCTCGGTTTCTGTATTTTGACGTTGCACTATTCGATCTTGCTTGATTTACTTCATCAAAACTTTTTCTTTGTCGGCAGATTGAGATTAGAGTATAGGCATAAAGGATGATGATCAGCATCAAGTACGTAACATAGACCAATGGTTGGAGGGGCACAAGTGTGACGGAGGGGGCGTGGTGGCGCACCCGTCTTGCTAAGATGATGACATGTATGAGAATGAGGCAATCAAGAGAGGGGAGAATGATGGAGGAGATCGTTTAGTTTTTCAAGTTATTTCCCCCTCCCCCTCTCTCTCTCTTTCTCTCTCGCTACCGCTCTGCTATTCCCCCTCTTATTTTTCACCATTTGATTGGGAGGGGACACCTCATCCCTCCCCATATCTACCCCACTGATGATCACTTCAAGTTGTTGCCCTGTATTGCCAAGAACTTCAAGAACACAAGAGGTATCATTAATGTTCACTTACCCTACATAAGGGGGCAAAATGAGGCCACATGTCTTCATGTTCTAGATATCAATAGCTCCCAGAGGAACGCAATATTTTTACTTCCCGTTCCTATTCCTTCTTATTGTAAACAAATATGATCAGACACAGTATCATATTACGTTGGTGTGGCGAGACTCCGCACGTTGTGTTGGTTTAGTTTTTATAGACATTAACCAGTACTTCATATTTACATAAAGCTTGTGACGAAATTCTGTTCTCCAACATTCCTGCGTTTTCGTTGTTTTAGTTTTAACAGCGCGTATCGTTTAGTTGTGAACATTTACGCCGAAATCTATTCGCATTTCCTTTTCCTCCGTTTTTTGTTAGTTTAACATAAAAAGGAGGAAAAGGGAAAAGCTATTCTATGCTGCATTATTTTGTTGCATTCCATATCGATATTAGCCTCAACAAATGCAGTCTTTTTCATTTAAACATGCCTGGCGAGGAAATGTGTAAGTACCTCAGCCAGCAAATGAGTATACCTTTTTTTTCTGAAAACGTTGAAATGTTTCGAACAATAATAAATCACGAGGGCATCAATAATTGGCCAAGAAAAACCACATTCCCTTGGTATTCGAGAACTGCTAGAACGAACATGAATGAGGCTGGGAATAGAGAGAGAGAGAGAGAGAGAGAGACTGAGAAAGAGAGAGAGAGAGAGAGAGAGAGAGAGAGGGAGAGGAGAAGAAAAAGGGCCAGAGGTATACTACTGTTTTCTTTTCTACAGAAATCGATTACTCCAATCACCTAGTTCTACTTTAATAAGCCAAAATCAAATTTTCAACGGTCGCATGCACGCACTCTATATGTACACAGGCCGTTAGTTATTCTAGCTTTGCTCAGGGCAACGAGAGTTAAAACATACCTGTTAGACTACAAATACCATACATATAAAATGAAAAGAAAATGGATGCCAACACCAATAGTTACTTTCTCCACATTCAACAAAAAATCATGCACCTGTCGATAATATTGGCGTCAATTACTTTAACAAATCAATTTAAACATTTTGTTAAGAGAAAACGTGAGAGGTTAATGGACCTGAATTATGATTTATCGATTTATCAAGAGCGGCTAGAGTATGTTAATGATTCACAGTATTAATTTTTCACGTACATGAAACATGATTTTGATTTTTTTTGTAAAGGATTTCGACGGGTGCTGTAAAATAGAATGATAATGTGTAATGTTGTATCATTAAAACGATTGCACAGACTTTCGAAAAATCAACCAGAGGAAATTTCAAAATCCCTACCACCTACTGAATAATGCGAACATTACCATGACGTAATCAAGACATGATTTTTATGAGATGAAGGTAACAACTGAATTATTTATATCCCTTGTAAAGTTAATTTTGTTTGTGTGTTCTTCATTACTCAATAACGAAAGGCAGACCGGCTGAATTAGAACCTTTCTTGACCACTTTTACTATGTTAGCTTTAACATGTCACATTATCAAGAGACATGAATTGTGACAAATCAATTTGTCATACATTTAAAACACTACAAAACTTGGTATGGGTATGATTAATTTCATCGTTAACTGTTTACAGTTGGGCGTTGACATTACCCTTGACTTAATTTCTCGAATGTCTTTGCGATCGAGTTTATTGCGATTTCACCACATCCGCGAATGTCATCTCGTGTGGTTTTGGTAACTGTTTTTACTCTTTTATTCTCTCACTCTCTTTCTGTGTGCCGTCGGCTTTCAAGAAGCCTAGCATCCGATCAGATGCGACAGCATGATTGAATCAAATTTACCGCATAACTCATCCCGCCAAGGTGGAGCGTAATCAAACCATATAAAACCGCATCTCTCAATCGCTCACATCACCATCACGAATCTACCGCCTCCAAATCAATCGTTGTACATATTCCCTTAATTTACTGCCATTCCTTTCCGAACTATAAAAAGAAGTCTCATTGATCATTTAGCCCCCGAAGGGCAGTTTTTCTTTTGACAGAGTTCGACGAAGTCGATGGCGATGACCTCAGAATGCTATCAAGCTTAGCGTCGGCATCGGCGGTGCTATTGTTATATTCAATATGTCGATTTTCTACAAGCTTTCATTTTAGGCAATGGAGATGTAATAAAGCAGACTTATTCATATATTTATTCTTTGCTTCAAAACACGACACTTGGATGTTGCGACTGAGTTGAAATGAATTATATTCAATAACCTCTTGGCGCTCACGAGTCGGCATCAGCAGTAATAGTAGCAATATCCAATTTGTCAACTTACTGTAAGCACTCATGTTACACAAAAGCCATATTCCATGTATTAAAACAAATCTTAAAAAAAACCCTGTGAATTCGACTTTGCCAACAACCTCATGTTGATTTTGATGTGTGTATCCGCAAAGTGTCAATCTGTAGATGAAAACTCACATTTGAGACAGGGTCATCACTATTTCGTAATTGTTGTCTGTCTTGACGGGATGATCACATGCTTTCACGTGGTATAGGATCTTTAGTTTCATCATAAAAGTTTTGAATAAAATGTAACCACTCATAGTGAGAAAATGCTTTTAGTTTGCCCCTGACGTGTAGAAACAATTCCCCTTCAAATATTACAATTTTAAACGGATTCTTCTGCAGATGTAGAATATACATCAAATTATTTTGGATTTAGAAAACTTTTTATTTCCTTTTTCGTCCTTGCCTGAGACTTTTTTTGCTATCCGGTTTACAAAGAAAATGCCATGATCGAAAGTATCGCTAGAATTAAATTATCATAAATGTCCTATCATCTGAAATATATGACACATTCGAAAGCGGATCAGCGGTGAGAATCATGTTGTCATCACGAAATGGGGGAAAACACCATTGTCTAAAAATAACGGCTAATCCGCCATCTCGAAGACGAGACACGCGTCGTTTATAATTGAATAATCATCCGGTTAGTGTTTTTGCCTTTTCTGCGCTTCCAAGGCTGTAAAAAATTGCACGGTTATATTTACTTCGCGGTACAAAGCACGAATGCAAGTGATTTTCTTTTTCTGATTTCAAACAATATCTTTAATAGCCCCTAGCTCTTGGGAAGTAGGCCGGGATATTGTAGCGATCGGAAGAACAACGTGTGGAATAGTCAATTGAGAAAGGTATGCTCTTTTCTCGTATTGGGATTAGGGGGATTGACTGAGAGTGATTTGAAAAGAGAAGAAAAAGGGGAGAGTTAAATTATAAATATTGGATATAAGGAAGAGAGAGAGAGAGAGAGAGAGAGAGAGAGAGAAGGGGAATGGGATGGATGGTACAGAAATAGAGAGGGTGAGTGATAGAGAGAGAGAGAGAGAGAGAGAGAGAGAGAAAAAAAAAACTAGGACAGAGGAAGACTGAAACCAAGTGTATGTAGGAGATAAAGAGAAAGTTAGAAGATGATGAACAAGAGCAAAGAGATTGTAAATGGAGAAGTGACAGAAGAGAGAAGATAAAAAAAGATGGAGATAGAGAGAGAGAGAGAGAGAGTGTAAAAGGGGGGGGGGGAGACGAGAGGGAGAAAAGGGGTGGGAGACAGTGCAAAACAAACTTAATCTTGTCAAACACGAGGGAAATAATGATTGCAGAGAAGAAGCACATCATCGTGTAGATGACCAGAACAATGGAATCAAGAAATAAAACCCAGTTCAAGGACAACAAAGACTAAGCCTGGAGACGGACAAGGGCAAACTTGAGATGAGGTACATGGCGACAGACACAGGAAGGCTGTCAGACAACAGGAGCCAGAGAAGAGCGATATTTGTATGGAAATATATATATTTTTGAGCGACAGGAGCCGAATTTGTTCTTTTGGGAGAAAAGGCTACAGTATACAAAAAGCTTGCAGCAATCATGGACATCGTGACAATTCGACGCCTGGTAAAAGCAAACACAATCTATCGCTCCTTTATCTTCATTCAAGTACAATGTCACGTTCAGCAGCTACCTCGTCACCAAATGACGACAACCGGACAACAACCACAACCTCGTCTCCAAACAAATTATCGCCCCAGGATTTCTGATTCGAAAGGAGGTGGAGGAGGAGGGGGGGGGGGGGGGGGGGGTGGTCAAAAGCATATGTCAGATTGTAGTATTATACCTTTACCCTACTTAGAAAAACAGAAGGATTGTCATTTGACCTTTGTCAAAAGTTTATAGGAAAACAGCTAACATTTTTTGACAATGACAACATATTCAACATTATACTCAAGAACGTCTGTCTACGTTTTTACAATAGGGACTTTTAGAATGAGTGGACGAGAACACGACGTACGCCGACTGATCATGCGTGTCAACGTACTCAACTGCCCATGTTGACTACAATTAGAAATCTTTTAGATTGCACTCGACGATATACATGTATGCAGGAAGTAACACTATGAATTACATGACAGACAAAGAAAGAGGACAAAATATACAGTTCCTCATTCTACCCTTAACAATAGGCCATTTTCTTAATGTAACCAAATTTAATGCATAGGTCTTTGTGAAGTGCCTCAATACAAATTATTTCAATCACCTGATAGGAATAGTAGTATTTCAATAGTCAGAATGCAACTGCATATATTAAGTGTTGCTAGGTAGGTCAAGCCATAATGTTTGTCCAACGTGGCAACAACTAATGTATGCAGTTATGATTCTGTCTATTGAAATACTATTATTCTTAACAGGTGAATGAAATAGTTTGTATTGAGGCACTTCACAAAGACCTATGCATTAAATTTGGTTACATTACGAAAATGGCCTATTGCTGTGGTAGAACATCCCTTCACTGCTCTTATGTAAAAATGAATAGGTGAATATGCATGTGACACTTGTTCTACACATTTTTACATAATAGCAGGGAAGGGATGTTCCTTTGTCTACCTGAGGAACTGTATATTTTATGCGCACGCGGCGGTTCCATGACACATGCTCCGCCGACGATTGCTCCGCCGACATTTACTCCGCAAAACGCGACAATTGCTCCGCGACATTTGCTCCGCGACATTTGCTCCGACGTCAAATGCTCCGCCGACAGGTGCTCCGCCGACAGTTGCTCCGCCGACAGTTGCTCCGCCGACAATTGCTCCGCCGACAGATGCTCCGCCGACAATTGCTTCTTCGACAATTGCTCCGCCGACAATTGCTCCGCCGTCAATTGCTCCGCAAAACGCGACAATTGCTCCGCCGACATTTGCTCCGCCGACATTTGCTCCGCCTGAAGCGACACTTGCTCCGCCGACATTTGCTCCGCCGACATTTGCTCCGCCGACATTTGCTCCGCCGTCAATTGCTCCGCCGACAATTGCTCCGCCTGAAGCGACAATTGCTCCGGTGACATTTGCTCCGCCGACAATTGCTCCGCCGACAATTGCTCCGCCTGAAGCGACAATTGCTCCGTCGACAATTGCTCCGCCGACAATTGCTCCGCCTGAAGCGACAATTGCTCCGGTGACATTTGCTCCGCCGACAATTGCTCCGACGACATTTGCTCCGCATGAAGCGACACTTGCTCCGGTGACATTTGCTCCGACGACATTTGCTCCGCCCAAAAAGTGTCCCATTAAATACAAATGCTACTAGTACTACGACAAATGCTTCGCCGACAATATTTTTTTTTCACGGGTTGTTTTTGTTTCTTTCTTTTTTTCTTCATTTTCTGAATGCATTTCATGAAATTATGTAAATGAAATGAAATGAATGAATGTTGATAATGTGGGAGGAAAGAGCAGTTGCCTAAAAGTCATTTCGAATATACTGAAATAACTTTCCATCTATCACTGTACGTCCCACATAATGTACACTAAACACTCATTACATGTCATGGGAAGTTTTTTTTTTTTTAAAGTAGAGCAGCAAGCCACATTCCCCAATACGCGCATACCTCCTAGTTAATTTCAAACAGCTCATCAATATGTAAGACCTGAAATTACCTCAATGAAAGAAGACTAATAACATGAGAGGAAAGAAAAGAGCAAAAAAGACAACCGTTTTTTGCTATTCCCCATAATGTTTGATTTAAAAAAATAAAAAATAAAATTATAGCTCCTTACGCAAGTTCTCCGGCGAAAGATAATTACTCCGCTCAAAATCTGTTTCATGTATTACTCATTAGCTGATCCAAAGCTCAAGGCTATCTCTCTCTCTCTCTCCCATGCTCCTCCTTTTCCTGTTTACACCGTTTTCTTGTCTTCTTTGCTCTTTTCTTTCCTCTCATGCTATTAGTCTTCTTTCATTTCCATCACTTCTTCTCTGCTCCCCTCTCGAGTTCTATTTCTCTCGTGAAATTGAAACGTAAAGTAATACAATCATGTAGTACATTCTTGTTTAGAATAATATTTTCAATAATATCCAGTCCATTTTCTAAAGGTTTCTTTCCTTTAGTTAAGTGTGTGTAGCTTTAATATACATATGTTAGTGTGCAAAACACTCCGTTTCATTCGAGTACTTTGTTTTCACTAAATAATTTAAGGGACTCACGAAGCCACCGGAAGAAGAGCAATTGGCTTATCATGAAGAACTAACATCAAACTGCAACAAAATGATTTGTATAAATGTGAATAAGCAGAAAGGCTGCCATCTCATTTTCCCGTCTGAATGGGTTCTCTTCCTTACGTATCATAAGTGCCCTTATTTTCTAAACTTTTTTTTTTATATTTGTGTGTTTATTAAATTTTCAATCATATAAAAATTACATATTTACAAGTCATTGGTAATAATTAGACAAACAAAAAAAACAATATGTATAAGAACAACTAACAATAATGAAAGGACAAGAAAGTTATAAAAAAAAAAACATTATAGTAAAAAAAAATACACTGTACACATATAAATCATAGTTTGAACTCCAGTGCATAAAGGGGAGTGAGGGGGCACAGGAATAAAAGTTAAATCAACATGAGTATCATAAGTCAAATCGCCATTTCTTAAAATGCGAAACAAGCTTGTTCCTTTTTTTCGCTGAGAAATATTCAATATCTTTTTGTTTCTGTATAAAACTCTTAAAAAGATCAACACTTGGTAAATCCCCCTTACTTATTTCTAAACTTCCATGATGACCTATTACATTGTATAATGCTTTACCTAGTAAGATGCATTGATCGAGGTAATTTCAGGTATTACATATTGATGAGCTACTTGAAATTAACTAGGAGGTATGCGCGTATTGGGGAATGTGGCTTGCTGCTCTACTTTTTTTTTAAAACTTCCCACGACATGTAATGAGTGTTTAGTATACATTATATAGGACGTACAGTGATAGATGGAAAGTTATTTCAGTATATTCGAAATGACTTTTAGGTAACTCCTTTTTCCTCCCACTTCATCAACATTCATTCATTTCATTTCATCTACATTATTTCAAGAAATGCATTCAGAAAATGAAGAAGAAAACAAGAAACGAAAAAAATAGGTGTAAAGAAAATATTGTCGGCGAAGCATTTGTCGTAGTACTAGTAGCATTTGTAGTTTATGGGACACTTTTTGGGCGGAGCAAATGTCGTCGGAGCAAATGTCGGCGGAGCAATTGTCGCTTCAGGCGGAGCAATTGTCGGCGGAGCAATTGTCGGCGGAGCAAATGTCGGTGGAGCAAATGTCGGCGGAGCAAATGTCGGCGGAGCAATTGTCGCTTCAGGCGGAGCAATTGTCGGCGGAGCAAATGTCGGCGGAGCAAGTGTCGCTTCAGGCGGAGCAAATGTCGGCGGAGCAATTGTCGCTTCAGGCGGAGCAATTGTCGGCGGAGCAATTGTCGGCGGAGCAAATGTCGGCGGAGCAAGTGTCGCTTCAGGCGGAGCAAATGTCGGCGGAGCAAATGTCGGCGGAGCAATTGTCGCGTTTTGTGGAGCAATTGACGGCGGAGCAATTGTCGGCGGAGCAATTGTCGGCGGAGCAATTGTCGGCGGAGTATCTGTCGGCGGAGCAATTGTCGGCGGAGCAACTGTCGGCGGAGCAACTGTCGGCGGAGCAACTGTCGGCGGAGCATTTGACGTCGGAGCAAATGTCGCGGAGCAAATGTCGCGGAGCAATTGTCGCGTTTTGCGGAGTAAATGTCGGCGGAGCAATCGTCGGCGGAGCATGTGTCGGGTTACCCACGCGGCATATACTAGTATCGTACTAGATTTAGGAAAATCAAGGTTGACGCATTCTCGATCGCCGACTGAGACGACGTGACGCATGCGCAGTGCCTTAAAATGACGTCACAAGTTGCAGTCAAAGCTGAAAACGTGCAAATCTAAAAGTCCCTATTGTAAAAGAACTGACGTGTGTCTGAAAAACTTTCCGGGTATTTCTGACGGAGAAGTGCCCACGTCCGTCATGAATTGGCGCTACCACGGACGCTAACTTCGGTAATTTCTAAATATAAAGAAATGACATTTGTGCTTGACTGCTTCCTATTGTCAAAGCATGCATTTCTCATGTTATGCAAATCTATTTTCGTCTGTCAAATAGGCCTATGATCCATTCTAAAAATGGATATTCACAAGCATGACAATGGAAAGAGCTTATTCTCCCTGTAGAGGATTCCAATTCAAAGCATTATTTACCATGGAAACATATCCTTGCCTTACATTTAGATGGAAACGTCTGCAGCCAATTAATCACAGCTACCAACCTACAGTATCTTGTCTTTCCCCAGCCTTTAGGGGGTTCGCTGATGAGACAAGGGATTTTTCATTTCTTCAATCGTTCTGAAAATCTTGAATGAATGAATGAAGGCCTGCTGCCCCTTCTGCTGCCCATTATAATCAAACTGCAGGCTCAGCTGACCTGTGTCATTCGTCTCACAAGTCACAAGCCTAGGGATAATTCCGAACGAGAAATGTTTATTGCCATTACAGAACCCATGGTACTTACGGGGGAGGGGGCATAGGGTGTTAAGGGCCTCCGAAAGGCAAACATGAAGAAATAGAAAAACGAAAGAGAAAGAGGGGGGGGGGGAGAGAGAGAGAGAGAGAGAAAGAGAGAGAGTGAGAGTGAGTGAGAGAGAGAGAGAATGTGAGAGTGAGAGAGAGAGAGAGAGGGAGAGAGAGAGAGAAGGGGGGGGGGAGGCAGAGGCGGTGGAGAAAAATAGGGTAAAGGGCGACAATGGACTACTCGATTGCTTCATTAATTCGTTTTTTTTATTCACCAAGGGCGTATCTAGCTTTTTGCCAAGGGGGGGGGGGGGGGTAAACCGCCGAAACACCCCCTAAATCCGCCCCTGTTCACCGTCTGAGATCGGTGCCCTCCTCCTTGCCGACGGTGCAAGAGCCCCCTTAATGGCTGAACCCCTGCTCCGCCACTAGCAAACCCATCCGTTTGATTGATGAGGGGTAAGGGTAAGCATTTTATAAACGAAAGTCCTCATTTCCTGGCCACTCGCTGGCAATCATGATCTCCTGTAAATTTGCAGTTCGTCCAGCTCTCAAGGAATGTAATTACGGTCAGAGCATCCCTCTGGTCAGTTTAATCAGGGACAGATTCTGATTTTTGTCAAAACGGGGCGGGGAGGGGAGCGGGGGGGGGGGGGGTCCGAAAACAAGTGAAAGAACGACAGAGAAGGCTTTCTGTTCATTCTTGCGATTTACTCCGATGATGAGTGTATGACGAAAAATGTGTGGGTACCTTATGAATGTTTTAATGGGGGGGGGGGGGGGGGGGTCCCCTAAACATTACATAAATACAATTCACGATACAGTGTATGGAAATGCACCAGATATTTCATTGGAAAAACTTTCGTTTCCCCGTTGCCTGTGCACTCCGACCCCAATATGGCTCAACCAAATCAATTTTCCCCGCACAGCATTTTATAATATCTCTAAATAAACAAATTTAGCCATCAAGCTCTGAGACACGATCTGCAAATAACATAATGGACGATGGTCATTAGATATTAATACACGATGATGCAACGTGTCTTAAATCTTCTTTCCCCACGCACAATTTAATTATGGGAGGAGAGCATATTTTGTCGCATTATTGATCGGGAATGGTCCTTATTCCCTCGCATAGCTCTTGCAAAGCACTTTAGTTTTAAAGTCTCCCTTTGTTTCGGGTGTAAGTGGATTTCATATAACATCATTGAGGTTTTCGCTGACTAAATCCCGTACTGACTCCCCCGTTCTCCCCAGGAATTAGAGCCACCCACTGTACCTCATCTTTTTTTTGTCTCTCTCTCTCTCTCTCTCTCTCTCTCTTACCCTCCCTTCCCTTTCCCTCTCCACCCCTCACTCCCTCCCGTTTTTTTTATTATACCGAATCACTTTTTCTATGGAATCATACTTTTTACAATTATGAATCTGAGACCAAATCAGAAACGTGATTATAAAGGAGTGGGTTACATTAGCGCGGAGAGAAGAAGGGAAAACACCATGCACATATACAGAGGTCGGTTATAAAGAATGGACAAGAGTGGTTATAAACGAAGAGACAATTACATGAAGAAGTGCATATGCAATTAGAGGATATGGTAAATGATATAAAGACATACAGGGGCCATTAGTGAACAAAAAAAGATGAAGAGATATCGCTTGAGAGAGAGAGAGAGAGAGAACGAGAAAGAGAGAAACATAGATACAGACAGAAAGAGATGGAGAAAAGCGATGATTGATAAATTATGATTTATTTATTCTTGTCCACAAATGTGGAAGTATGCTTTCCACCGGAATAAAATAGGTAATAGAAAAAATGAAGAGTAAAAAAGTAAAGTTCAGTGGAAACACATACAGTATATACATTAACAAACAATCAAACACATTATCTGTTCACATACAAGAAGGGGTTTAACTCGACTCTTAATTGTCAGTCGTCTTCTCAAGTTTCTTTCCCCATTAAGATATTATTTAGCTACGCCTTTATCTTCTCTTCCTTCATTTTCGTAATCATTGTCATCATGATAATTGAGTGTAGTTATATTCTATCTCAATTTTACACCCTCTACTGCTCTTGCGTGTGACGCTCTCCAGCTAAGTGATGATACACATAATGTTGAATTGTTGATATATCTAAACATATACTTTATGTTATCAATCACTGAATCACTGAAGCTACATTTGATTGATTATGCTTTCGATTCATCAAACAATTTTAGTGCTCCTGAAATCAGAGCCTTGCAGAACGGAAATTACTGATAGAAAATATATTTATCTCTAAAAGCCGCAGTATTCATGGTTAATGATTATTGCAGATAAATATAAGTTACACTGAAATACCGTAACGATGTATTATATTTGTAGCCGTCTATTTCATCGTACTCTACTCTTTTTTAATATCTCTACTGTTTCCCCACAACAATTTAGCTACCTTATTCTACTCAAATGAACGAAATCCATTGGTCCTCAGCACATTATATTGCAATTACCCATCTGTCTAAATAGTTTAGTTTGTTAACCAAATCAATTAATCTGCGATGCATTTCTCATCTATACCAACCCTCTCTTCCTCCTTTAAATAATCCTTTCCCATGTCCGATCCACTCACCCTCTTATCTTTTTACCTTTTAATTTTACTCTTCTCTCTTTCAATCTCTCTTCAACATTGTACTGGCTCTCTCTCTTTCCCTCCCCCCTCTTTCTCTCTCTCTCTCTCTTTCTTCACCATCTTTATCTGTCTTTATGTGATGTACATGTAAAGGAATCTTCACTCCCACTCCGTCCCCCATTCTCTCCCGTTCGTACCATGTTCATCTCTCTCTCGTCAACCTTTCAGCAATCTTCCGAGACCGTGGTTCCAGACAGTGTTGCCATACGACCCCGACTGGCAATAATGCCATCCATTATTATACCATTACGTACCTGTATAGATGCAACTTCAAATTGATTTAAAGAGAAGTCCTCTTATTAAGTTGGTTTTAATAGAAGTGAAAAATGAAGAAAAAAAACATGTCAATTAGCGAAAGTTTGAGCAAAATCCGATTAAAAATAAGAGAGTTAGGATGTCTTTGAACTTGCGATTAATCAAAGACAAATTGGTAACTCTGTGACATATCTTGCGAAGGTCCCCCCCCATTTGCTCTGTACTAACAAAAAAAATCATACATGCACCGTAAATATAATTATTGCAAGTATAATGCTATACAACCTCTGTATTTTTTTTTTTTTTTTTTTTATAAATGTAATGCTTCCTGGGAGAAATTTCAATTATTAAATATATTTGTGGCTTCCACCCAGTAAATAAGATCGATTGATCGATCTGTATCAATAAGGTCGATTGATCAACCTGTATTGAAAAAACACAAGTCAGAAAAAATCTTGGAACCAGCGGGATTTGAACCTGCCATCTACTGCTTGCCGGGCAGCGACTCGATCGATCAATCGATCTTATTTACTGGGTGGAAGCCACAAATATATTTAATAACCTCTGTATTATACCAAACTGTTCCGTCATTAATAATTAAGAAAATGAAAGTTTATGACATTTTCTGTACAGAGCACATTGGAGAGGAACTTGCTAGATACGTCACAGTGGTGCCAATTTGTGATTCACTGATGACAACTTCAAAAATAAACAACTTTCCTACCTTTAATCGGATATTGCTCAAACTTTCCCTCATTTGTATCCCCCGTTTTTTCTGCTTTTATTAATACCAGCTAATTATTACAGCAGATTTTCCTCTTAAATAATATCTCACGACCACCATAGGTTAAGATCCATTGACAACAATAAGTGATCTACGATATACACTGATCCTTTCATCTCCCCTTTATTCCATCATCAGAATTTCAGTCCTTCGCATCCCTCACTCACTATTAGTGAGGGATGCGATCCCGATCATCGTCCTCCCTGTTCTCCTCCTCTTCGTGCTCCTCCTCCTCCTGCACCACATCCTCCTTCCCCTCCTCCTCTTCTTCTTCCTCCTCCCCGCCTCCATCTCCTCCCATCCCATCCTCTCTACCCACCCGCCCGCCCGCGCGTTCTACAATCGAGGTTCAAGTTTTTCGTACTATTGTCTGGTGATTTATTTGGTTTCATATTTCTATAGAGGGGTCGCAGGGAGGAAGAAAATCAGAGATGAACAAGATTGAGTAGAAGCCATGAATGTTTTATAAGGAGACGGGGAACCGCTCGTTTATCACTGATGTTCATGTCCGTCCAAGAATACAGTTCACTTTTTTACTTTAGGCACGCATGCATACAAATTTTCGGGATAAAGTTTCATGTCTGATTGTGTGGGAGTTATTTGCAGGAGGATTATATAACACTGTATTTTCAGTCCCATGGGGACGGCGATGGCAGGTGCGCGGGTATTGGGAAACGACGCCTCTCCAACTACGGGGGTAATTTGTTAGGTTCTCAAAGTGGTCAGTGAAATGAATATGAAAGACGACAATTTGAGAAACTATGCTCCATTTAAAATGGTTGCCCGAAGGTACACACGGAAAATATACTAGGAATCAATTACATGAATTATGTAAACAGCGTTTTGTTTATACGCAGTTTATCCACATGACGTCGCTATTCAAATTTGTATTCAAATCAAATGGAGTTCTAGCAAAACTTTGCTCTTAATACGTATAGAGTTCTGTTATTGAATTAGTGGTTTGATTTTTCTTCTGTATCACTATATGACAATTTTCAGAATTTCTAACCTTTCTAACAAAATATTAAAAAATCATCATATTATATTTTTTGATAGACCACAATATACATGTAGGTATAAAAGACAGAATTTGGCGCAATCGGTTCTTAAATGTTATGTTCAAGATATTTTCTTAATATTGATAAAATATCAAGGTAGTATAATATTAATGTATTTTTATATAACAGGATCTTAAAATAAATATGAACAAGCAAACAAAGTAACAACAACAGACACAATTTATTATATACTGAACAAAAAAATACAAAAAAAAATAATTTAACATTTATGGTACAGTACATAATATAGGACTTTTTCTTATATTAGTTTATAACTTCGTTTTCCACTGTACTGTATTCAACATGTAATCCTAATGTCCTTTCTTCTTCTTCTTCTTCCAGTTTAAGTGCCGCTTCATGGTGATGAAGATAATCGCACTGGTTTTATACGAGAAACTCCGTTTGTGAACTATTTTATAACCCATCTCTCCCTCTCTCTCTGTCTTTCTGTCTCTCTCTCATCTGTACCTTCCACTCTCTTTCTCTCTTTCTCTCTCTCTCTCTCTCTCTGAATTGCAAATATCACAGATGCAAACATTACTAGGATTGATGATAACTAAACAAGGGCGACTTCCTAATGTATGGGTTCTGTGTCTTTCTTTCCGGGCTGCACGCCATTGCAAATCAACGCGCCGTATATATGCACCTTAGGGTATAGACGTTCATTAGGCTTTCCATTTTTATGGAAGGTTGCTATCATAGGTTTGAAAGAAAAAAAATATCGCGACAACTTTAAGCCTACAGCATTTGCCTCTGTAATTGTATACAGGAAAATTGCATTAATTACAAGTACGGAAACCAAATACCCCTTCTCGGTCTTGTATTTCCATTCAATCCCGATACATCAGAGGCACGCAAACTGTTCACCTATGTAGGCAAAAACACCTTTAATCACCTCTGGTATCTTGTTTCGTCGAAGCCGGAAATATGATAATAAATATCGATTAAATTAAACAAAAAACAGCGTATTTCGTGTAATCTACACGAGTATTGAGGGTAGAATCCCCTCGTTGGCTTAAATTTCAAAAAATCGGTTATCATGGTTTTTTTTGTCTTTTTGATATGAAAGCACGAAAAAAGCAGTGGTGAGAAATGGGAAATATTGCGTTTGAATTTTGGCGTAATTTAATCCTAACGCGATGTAGCTGCATGACCTTAAGCATCGATATAACCATTTCTTCAGGATTTTTTTTTCCAGGACATCGGAAGTGCTGGTTATTAATCAAACTTGATCTTCCTCAATGCCAAATCGAAAACAAATATCCAATCAAATAATCCATTTCAAATGGTCACAATATAACCTCCTAAATACTTATACTTACATGTAGTTAGACAGCACCACTTGTGCGCTTAGAAACACCTGTATAAAGCGTCCTATAAATGTAATTATCATTATTATTGAGGTTTAATTAAATTTATCTCCAATTTAATTTATGTGACGTCTAATTAATGTCAAAGTTAAAAACTTAGCAGCTACTTAAGAGGGAATGTAGAACTTCTTCATATTTTATGAAGAAAAAAAAAAATCGAAATAAATATTTATAGCTACTTAAGAGCTACTTATATGCACATGGCTTTGACAAAAATATAAAACTCAATTACAATTACAGAAAGACAAATATAAAAGTGTAAGAATTTGCAGGAAGAAAGGAAACAAACAAGAGGGAGGACTATAAGATGGAGGCTAAGGTAAAAGAGAGGAAAAAATGTAAATTAAATGTCTTATGCTCGATCATACCACCAGGCTCAAGAATGTAGGCTTTGCCATAACATATGATTATTACAGTGCTGGATATCAGCATACATGAAGGTATATGTGTGGGCAGGTAAGGTAATACCTGCCCAACACGCAATTCATTTACAAAAGGCGGGAATATTTTCTCCTCGTTTCTGATTCATCGCTTTTTTTTTTTCTAGCTTAATGTTTGGACAGACCAGGCCTTGAAAAATGACGTGCTCCGGGGCAGAATGATGTACTCACGATGGGGATCGATTCAAACCTTGTTAAGGGAGAGATGAGATAATATGAGAGGGTGAGAAATGGCCTCTGGTTGGGTAGTCGAGAGGTGGTGATGGGGTGGAGATGAGAGGAGAGAGAGGAGGGATAGAAAATGGATTGAAATGACCTGGGAGAAGGGTGAGGTGACGAGGGAAAGGAAAGGTAGAAGGAAGACAGGGGGAAAATAAGGATGTGTGTGTGCGTGCGCGCGTGCGTGTGTGTGTGTGTGTGTGTGTGTGAGAGAGAGGGAGAGAGAGAGAGAGAGAGAGAGATCGATGATGATCATGTGCGATGGGGAGAGGAACGGAGAACAAAAATCAGATACATACAAATATAGAGGGAGAACGAAAGAGAGAGAGATAGAGAGAGAGAGAGAGATACGGAGAGACAGAAGCAGATGGGTAGATAATGCATATATCATAATCCTGACACGACAAAATTGTCCCCGCTTGTCTCTACCCAGGTGGATAAATGGCTACCCGGAAGGCTACGAAGATCAATAGGGACTTTTAGAAATGCACGTCAAGAGCTTTGACTGCAACGTGTGACGTCATTTTAAGGCACTGCGCCTGCGTCACGTGGTCTCAGTCGGCGATCGAGAATGCGTCAACCTTGATTTTCCTAAATCTAGTACATGCAATACATACATACATATTGACATTTATAAAGCGCCTTTACATGCTGAAATGTGTAGAACAGGTGTCACATGCACCTGTTCTACACATATTTACATATTAGCAGTGAAGGGATGTTCTTTTGTTGAGGGTAGAATGAGGAATGTCCTCTTTCTTTGTCCGTGATGTTTATTGTGTTACTTCCTGCATGCATATCGTCGAGTGCAATCTAAAAGATTTCTAATTGTAGCCAACATGGGCAGTTAAGTACGTTGACACGCATGATCAGTCGGCGTTCGTCGTGTTCTCGTTCACTCATTCTAAAAGTCCCTATTGCCGAACGGAGCACGTACGAGCCTTAAAATGCCGAACGGCGAGAATATTCCATCCTGGGCATGCTTGAAATGAAGTGTACACATCGGGATTTTAAATTCGTTCTCAACAGGAATTGACAAAAAATAATTGAAGTGTAATAATTGTAATTTGGAAGGCTCTATTCAACAGGTAAGCGTTTAAAACAAAAATAAAAAAAACCAACAGCATTTTGTCATTATCATCACGCTCCTGCTTAAGTCAAAAGCGTGAACCCGATACGATGGTTTTGAAGATGCTTTTTATCGTATCATTTTTTTTACAAAGTGTATCATTAGGTTTCACCCTCCCCTACCGTTTGACAAGATTGAGATTCATCGCCTTGCCCCCAAAAGGGACAAGCAATTGCAGTCGAGATTTATGGAGCGGGGGCTCCTCGGAGGAAAGACGGTGCCCGATAAATTTAGGAATTCCACGAATCTAGTCTTAGTAATTTCTCGGATTACCCAGGAACTTGGGATAATTAGAATGATGAATAGAACACTATATTTCAAGTGGCCTCTTCTTAGAGCAGCGCGTATACGTGAATGGGATTATGCAGCACTTTCGGAAGATCGAATTCTGACGAACTTTTACACAAGTTCTTTATTTTAATAAAATGCAATATGTAGTTGTGCTGTGAATGACGTATGACGTCCAGAGTCCGTTAAGTTTAATTTCATCATACAAAATTTGGTATTCACGTGGGAAAGAAAAAGAACTGTAGGAGTGCAATTTCGTATTTCTTTTCTTAGTTTGATATAAGTAGATATGCATATGCTCGTAGACTTGTGCCGGGATTGACAAACGATGTTCAGAGGCCACAGCTGTGCAATTTGACCACATTGTCTTAAATATTTCCGTTTAAAAAAGAAAAAGAGTTTATTTGCAATATTATTCATCATAATGCACAAATATAATTTTCTTGATGTCATTATTAGGCTTTTATTGGACGACTATAGAAGAGTGATACTAAAAAATACACAAATAGTATAGGCTTGCTCTAAAAGTGTTGAGATAATTGATTGTCTCAATGATTCCTGAATCAAGCCTCAATGGAAAGAAATGACAAATACACCTGGATAGGAGTACACCAAACGATTTTTTAGCATTAGATAATTATGTACGCCTTTAAGGTAAAACCAGTATTCGAAACGCCCCAATTTCAAAAAATGAAATGGAAGCTCTTATTACCAATCATGTGAGAGAATATGTTTTGAATATAACACGATGATACAAATTTTGACGGGAAACCGCCTACTAATTGATATATTTGGTAAATTAGGGTATCTCTTGCCTGTTGAGAGATACAAATGCACGTGTCGCGCACGTGTGTGTAGTCCCCAGGGGCGTACGCAGGATTTTTTCAAGGGGGGGGGGTTTTAAAATCGGGCCCAAAATATTTTGCTCCCGAAAAATTTAAAATCGCGCCGGCCGAAAAGTCGCTCAGTGGAGGGGGGGGGGGGGGGGGGGGGGGGTGGGGGGGGGGGGGGGGGGGGGGGGGGGGTAAGCGAACACTTTTTTTTTTTTTTTTTTGAGTCCAAAAAAATCGCAACGACTCAGCCAGCCGAAATGTCGCTCAGTGGGGGGGGGGGGGGGGGGGGGGGGGGGTAAGCGTACATTTTTTTTTTTTTTTTTTGGTCTCGAAATTTGAAAATTTGACATTTTTCTTCGTTGGGGGGGGGGGGGGGGGTAAGGTCACCTTTTTTAGGTTAGCCGTGGGCATATTTTTTTTTTTTTTTTTTTTTTTTTTTTAATAATTAAAAAAAAAAAAAAAAAAAAAATCCAAAAAAATCCAAAGGGGGGGGGGGGGGTTTTAGATTTTTTAGGGGGGTTTACACACATAAAAATACCAAAGGGGGGGGGGTTTGAACCCCCAAACCCCCCCCCCCCCCCCTGCGTACGCCCCTGGTAGTCCCATATACATCTTTCTGTGTACAGTGCTTCTAACTTTATGAAGACTTGGCCAAATTTCTTATCATTATGATTCCAGAACCTTGCAGTACATCTATGCTAAATGATCAACCTTTTCTGATCGATTTCACAACGTTTCTTTCATGCAATCGCATGACCATAAATGGTCTTTAGCTTTAACTTCAATCACACATCTACAATACAGCAATGGAAGGAATAGTGGTATTCAAGAGTCGTGTCTCATTTGTTTATCGTGGTTTCATTTTCGCAATATACACCGCGGAAACAGTGTCAGGAAGGCAATTAAGATACACCCTGCTGGGAAGCTATCTTCGTTCTCCATAGACAGGGGCGAAAATCCGGGGGACGGGTGACACGTCCCCCCCCCCCTCATTTTTTTTAAGGGGGGGGGGGGGCCAAGAAGATTTGAAAAAGGGCAACAAAAAATGTATAGCAAATACTGACTAAAGACTGCAACACAATTGCAGGCTCTGGAGGGCCAAGAGTGCCGCGTTTAGACTAATCGTCTCGCTCGGTCGCTACGCTCTCTTGCATAATATCCTTCAAAATGTACAAGTAAAAATATTGTAGGAAATCTGTGATACCAACGGAATACGAATTTTCGCCCCCCCCCGGTCATGCAAAGAAATCGCCGCCTCTGCCCATAGGAGAAGGCTTGGCAGTTGTATCTAGTCTTGAATCCTCTGACCTCGAACAAGATAGCTCCATTGCAATGCTATAGATGGCGGCGAAGACACATCGAGTCGAAGTTGAGGAATGGACTCCCGGGTTCCCGCCGGGGAAAAGGTTGATGAACTCCTGACATCTTGGTTATGAGATCTTCCCTCTTCTCCACTGTTTACTCCAACAATCTCTCTAATTTATACTGTTTCAACAAGTTTTGGTTTACTCTGCATCGATCGCTCAACGCCATTGTTTGTTCCCTGTCATGGTCCACACGCCGTGGGTGGGAGGATTACGGTGTATTATTCCCGATTTGTCAATACGCCAGATCAAATACGTGGGACCGAAGTTGCTCCTCGGCCGCCATGTGTGTGCGCGCATCATCATGAACTGAGTCACAAGAGAAGAGGCGACTCAAGGTTTGTGAAAGTACGATCCGTTACAATGCAGATACAACGAGATACCAGAGCATATGACGTCATATATGACAGAAAGAGAGAGTAAACATGCGCTTTTCTCCTCTTTTACCGATTCTCGTATTTCTTTTTTCACTTCATTGCTGGAGCAAATAGCTCCTATTTTGTCGCGTGATTTGTTTTAGTAGTATAATGATTAAATGCCCTCGACATTGAGGCGTGCAGGCTAATATTCATAGACATGATAAGAGCGTATCAAATAGCTGTCCTTTTACAGATTTGTGCATAAGATATGGGATTGCAGAGACTTTCGAAAGTTTAACTTAAGGCGATTTCTCTATTTGATTCATCAGTTTAAAAAAAAAAAATGTGAACATTACAACAACGGGATATCAACAGGATATCAATGGGATAAACAATAGGATACTGGAATTCGTCGAACTGATTTCCCCCAAATCTCTGCGATTATGTTACTGAAGACTTCAGAAATTGATTAAAGGTAGAGAAAGTTATGTGTGACTTGCCACTGATCGCTCCTGCCTTTTCTGAGATCTCTATATCCTAAAAAAAACCTTTCCTGCATGGCTTTTAACCCTTCACATGACATCACTGAAATCAAAGAAGCACACAATCCTTCAGGACAGTGTTCTACTGAACTCAATGTCATCGGACTTTGGCAATATGTCACCGTTAATCTGCGTCCACTTAGACCTAGTTTACTCAATGAAAATAGACATGGGGGTTACGGGATGGATGAGAATTGATGTTTGTGATAGTTCGCTGCGGCAGGTGGAAACAAGACGTGACTGCACTTCCAAACGGCTGTTCATTAATTGATAGAGTCAGCAAAATTAATAAAACAGGATCAATGTAAGGGATTTCAGATCTCTCATGTTTATAAATCTAATTTTTCAAAATGGAACACTAGTCTTTCCTCATGTGCATTCTCAGTCCTGTATTTTATTGAGCGAGTAAACTCATGAAACAGTTTTAAACCCATTTTGGGTCAAGTTTAAAGGTAATACAAAGTTTTGGGAAATTTTGAAAACTGGGTGGATAGTGATTCTTTATAATTTTGATATATTTGGATGCCCCTGTGAATGTATTATAAGCACTATAAAAATTAGCCCTAAATCACTTCTGCTTTCGAGAAAAATTGAATATAAAAATTTACCGGTGCTCCCGGTAAATTTTGATGAATTTCAAATAACGCCTACGGCCGTACAATGGTAGCTGCGATCATAAAAATCTCAGAATATGTAGTTGTGATGTTTAATTTCCAAACGGTAATAGTTATTCGGTCGATTTTAGTCAAGAAAAATTGTTTTATAGCTTAATTAATATCTTGACCTTGAGAGGGAGCTATACAACATAAAGAGTTTATTATTTACAATTTCAAACTTTAACCCTCGATTTCAACCGCGACAACGATCACTGATTATTGTAGGATCACATAATTCCAATATGTTCAATTGGACCAAATTCATGACCCCATACCAAAACTTGTTATTACCAGGTGGCCTAACGTTTCATTTGACTTCACTACAAAGAAATCTTACTCCAAAGTCCATCAAAGTCGCTCTGGCTCGACTTACCCCAAGCTTAAATGGAGCGTCAGGTTTAAGCTTTCAGTAACAGAATACGGGTCTCTAAATTGTCACAATATATATAGACTGTTTAAATATTGCACCTCATGTTTATGGCTACATACGATTTCCTTGACCTTTCACACAACTAGAAGACTTGACATGTTAACTGTCATTTGACTTTCCTCAAATCTATCTCAAACACGAATCATTTTTAATACATCAGGAGCAAGATAACCTAAAGCAGCATTAACAAACAAAAAACGAAAAAAAAAACGATGAATTTATGTTTGATGATTTTATTCAGAGATATGATGTATAGCACATGATGCATCGTTTTGCTGACATGGGAATGCATCAGCGAGTTGTGCAACTTTTGTTTCTTGTGACAAAAACTAAGCTATTATTATGGAGATATAATGCATGTGGGAAATAACAATGAGGGTGAGGCGCCATGCCATCAACACCGTCGCATTTGATGATGCGAGTTTTCTTTAGCGTCCTGATCTCAATTCTTTTGACCCCTTATCCATATGTGGATATATCTTGTTGTTCTATATATATTATCCCACTTCCTCCCTCTCTGCTCCCCTTCACGTCTTAAATCATGATATAACTTATGAATAGATAATGAGCATGCACTGTCTCTCACACACCCTCATTGTTTAATCACATTTAAGATAGAAAACTACTTTTCAAAATAGTTGTCATATTCACGCGTTTACAAGTCCTAATATAAATTATTAGAAAGAAAGAAGTCATAACAATATTGATATGAAAATAATGATGATGGTGATGATAATGGTGATCATAATAATGATAGTAATAAAAGATACTTATAATAGTGTAAAGAATGATACAAATCTATTGTGTTCTACAGTTGATTTTTTTTAATTAAGAACAAACCTCCCTATATCGTACCGCCGAAAATTATTTTCATTTCTCTTACCGTTTGTGATGCTCTGTCGCATTTATCGGTGTCTGAAAAGATGTTCTCCTCCTTTGAGATGTTGGTATTGTTGTCATCGATACATTGATTGATGTCTATGGCCCGCAGGTCGATATCGAGACCACTCGTTCCTCTGAAGAAGAAAAAGAACAATGTCGAGAAACATATGAAACAATGCAACCCGCACCACCATTGACGAGCGAGTCTAGGATCACGAATTCATAATCTAATATAAAATAAATTTGAGCGAATTTCTTCAATAATTGATTTCTTGAGAGGGGTTGCGGAGGCATTAAATCACAGTGATTAAAAATATTAATTGCGTTTTACATATTTCAAATGAGGTACTTTTAACTGGTGTGATATTTTGAATGTACATGGCTTTGTAACATACAGAAAACACGATTGATTATATCTCGTTCAATCAAAACTCCAATTAATGTATCATTGTAATACATATTAACTTACAAATGATTTCATGTGACAGATAAATACAATGCGGGGTATTACACCAGTAAATGCGAAACAACAGAAGTTTTTAATAATTGATAGTCAAAAAAAAAAAAAAAAAAAAAAAAAATCGAGAGATTATGTTAGAGGGCCTTGACTAATGTTAGCAATCAATATCATACAAACACTAGCGCCGTGGATACACAACATGTACACAGTATTCATTGATTAAAAAACAACAATGGGTGTAATATTCAGTAGTTTTTTAAATAAAAAAGGTAAAGATAAAAAAAAACATGTGGAGATGGCTCTTTGCACTTTACAAATAACCTTCTTTGCTCAATGTTTTAACATAAATTTACCCGAATTTTAAAATTATTCTGATTTTATGCTTTTTGATAAAGTAGGGGTTTTAATATAATTAACTGGTCCTAACGATTTATGATATACACTCTATCACGAATTCCTCTTTTCACATCTTGAATACCGCTTTCAGACGCTTTATTTCAAACGGTGATTTCACCACCAGCTCATCATAACAATGGAAATGAAATAACCACCGGTTTTTTTCTTCTTCGAAACTCATCAATTCTCGCTACCCCAAATAGCGATTCTGCCGAGATCCGGGGAAAATCCTGAAAACGCGCATTGCATTATGGGATAGCTTTTCGACATTACAGCTTCCTGTGCAGGCGTTCGTGATCACAACCCTCTCTTTCACGGTAGAGTTTAACGGCCTTTTGTGCTAAAGTCACTAATTCGGCCCGAAGCTTTTCATTGCATATTATAATCTGTACAAATTACACTGATTGGCATCGATTTTAGCGTGCGTGAAAACTCTGCACAGCGAACACAGGCGCTAGCGCCAGCGGGATGGGACTCTATACCGGAAGTTGTAGTGACGACCCGAGAGAGTGAAAATTACCTCGTCTCGCGAATTTCGAGATTTTCGTGCCTATTTAGGGTAGCGAGAATTGTCATGTGCTCAAGGTCATATCTAAGCGGTTACGGTTTCTGGTTTATTGAGGATCAATTCAACCTCAATATCATTGGCACTAGGGATAATCATTGAATGTCATATGGATGACAACCTTGGCATATGGGCTTGGGTTTTAAAAGCCGAATATAAATGTCATATCTCTCACAATATTATCGTCCTTCGTAATCGTGTATTTCTATATCTGAATTTGTAGAGAGAATGATTATGGTTAAATCTTTCGTTTCAGATCATTTACCGTCTTTTGAAAATGGCGGGGCGAAACAAAATTATCGAGTGTCTGCGTGTGTGTGTGCGTGTGTGGGTATGAAGGGGGGGGGGTAGAGGTGAAGGCAAAGAGAAATTTGAGGGCAAATTGTTAAACCAATCCTAGATAATCTCTTCGTATATGAAATTGGAAAACGATTATGATTAACCTTTTCATTTGAGCGCATTTATTTCATTTTGGCAAAGGCGGTTACGATGACTTTTTCAAGCGCGTGGTTGCGCGGTAGGGTGCGATCAGTTTTTTTTCTTTATTTTGTTAAAATTCTCAAATGCAGGAGTTAATCATTCCCACCTCCGATGCCACCGCTGGGTATAGATATCATTCACATGAATGTATTCTCTATGTTTGGTAAATATAAAACATAAAAAGACAACGGTGAAAGGCAGGAGAACGCCGATGGTAGGGCCGAGACTATGGATCCAAGTGAATGTTTCCTGTGTATGACGTCTACATTAAGTATGAGCTGTTTAAATGCCTTTAATGGATCATCATGCTCGTGGTATTCAATCAATTTAATGGTTTCACCTTGAGAGTTAACGCAAAAGAATACGAGAACATGCAGCGACTAAAGAAGGAAAAAAATGTACCTACTCTACGTTTGAGCACAAAGTCATCAGCATACAAAACTCTTCTTTCTCGCAATGCGGTATTCAATGTTTGACGATAAATAATTATCTTTCTCCTCTATTTTTAGGCTACACTTTAATGTATTAAAGGTAGGCGTTACTATTGCAGCTAGAAGTGATTAGACCACACAGCGAGCCAGCGAGGTCACTGTGACAAGTGGCTATCTCATTAACTCAGCTCTCATTTAACATAAGAAAAAGAGGATCATGGGGGACCAACAGGCACCGATTTGGGAAGTTTTCTATATAGAGGGAGCAAGTGTGCCTTTAATACACATTTTTACAAACAAAGAAACAAAGAAACAAACATTTAAGAAAAATAAAATAAAGAAAACCCACATTGACACATATCCCCATGGTTTATATACTGACAAAGATCGCACATCTTCTGTATTCCTACTCATTGCTAAAACCAGCTTCTCCCTGAAATTGGCGGTTAATTATCACGAGTTTTAGTCATTCACAATTTTGTTTGTCATCGATCTGGCATATCATTTTCCAATTATCGCATAATTTCTTTTTTTACAAAGACACAGTTCAATAATTAGACATCACTTGGAAACCGTGTCGAAATTAGGCGGGCTAAATAACGAGATCATTAACAGCAGAAGAGCTGTCTGCAACGCCGATATTAATAGATATTCTAATGAAGCGACTTTGTGTTTGTTCCGCCTGTTATTCTTATTATTTCATGACTATCGCCTATACTAAATTGGTAGAATGGGAAAATAAAGTGGAGATGAACGAAGGCAGCCATTCTTCTGAAATACGCCTGAATTGTGTACAATTAGTGTTAGTTATTTTCGGGTAATAGTACTCTTTAATTATATTTCCAGTATTTCCCATTGAGGCCATGGACGTTTTACCAGGATTGGGACATTAATCTGGATAATCCAAAGAGGATTCATGCTTTTATCCTTTAATGAAATATTGATGCTTTGGGGAGGCATGTGGGGAGGAGGAGGGGTAAGGTGTTTATGACTTTCTTTCCCACGGTAAGACAAATTGGAAACGCTAATCATTATCTTATTCACGGACCAATCAATTTGTATTAATTTTAGTTTTAGGTCTTTCCATTGAATGGACAGTTGAGTTCTTGACTAAGACCGCAAATGCCTTCAAAGTACATGGCTAGGGTAATAATTTCCAAATCTATTTGGAAGCGCATAGAGATGTTATTTCATAACGTATTATGCGCTATACAAGAACTGAACTATTATTATATTATTATTATTATTGCTTTTATTTATTACATGTCTAATGCCCTATTAGGACCCAGAATTGCTGTGAAGGTAATTTACGAAAAAGCCAACAAAAAACCCGACATTGGCATTGGCTGAAATAAAAAGGATAAAGCGCTATCTCGTTTTTTCAACGACTGGCTCAAAATTAAATCTAAATTGTATGTTCTTTCAAATTTGACACTCAGTCTTTCATTATCTCACATACAAGTTATTTTGTGTAGCGCCTTCTATACCAAAACTCAACTATCCCTTTAAGAGACGGTCGTTTTCTGGATGATCCCATGATGATTCACACTTCTATGCCTTCCTGAATTCCTGATGCTTGAAAATCAGCAGGCTTTTTAACACATAGAATATAACGCCCCTTAATACAAAAGGGTGTGGGCCAGGAGTTGAACGGTGTAAACAAAAAATATCGAGGGAAAACAAATCCTGAAAGTAATTATGTGCCCTATCAAATTCTTGGAGCATTGTATGCCTCTCTCGGACAGGGGCGTCGCTAGACCTTTTTCAGTGGGGGGGGGGGGGGGGGTGTAGAGGCCAACAATTACCGACAAAACTAGCCACCAATTACCGACAAAATTAAATGTCCAATATCTACAAATTCAACCCTATAAACCTGGGGCCGAAGGCTAAATTGCTTTTCCTATGGACTATCTATAGTATTGCATATGCGCAAAATGGTCATTTTCCTCGACGACATAAATATACGAATTATTTCTTCAATTTAGTCAGCATCATAGCTATATATTTTAATGCAGACGCGAAGCTAGGATCTTATTTTAGGGAGGGGCGGTAGTGAGCAAGAGAATCACTTAAAAGCGCACTCATTAGTGGGGTGTGGGTGATGGGCCTCCCGCGCGAAGCGCGAAAGCTTTGACGTTTCATTAAATTATTATAAAAAAGAAGACGATTGGCTGTACCGTTCTCGACTGTTTATCCTTTTCTGAATTCCGCGCAAAGTGCGGAAGCTTTGACGTTTAATTAAATTATGAGAAAAAGCAGACGATTCGGTGTACTGTTCTCGAATCTTATTCCTTGTCTGAATTCAGTTTCTCCCCCTCCCGCGCGAAGAGCGGAAGCTTTAGCGTTTCAATAAATTATGAGAAAAAGCAGACGAGTCGGTGTATTGTTCTCGACTCTTAATCCTTATCTGAATGAAGCTTCCCCTCCCGCGCGAAGCGCGGAAGTTTTGACGTTTCATTAAATTATTAGAGAAAGAAAACGATTGGTCGTACCGTTTTCAACATTAATAAGCCCTGTTCATCTGAATTCAGTTTCCCCCTCTCGCGCGAAGCGCGAAAGCTTTGACGTTTCCTTAAATTATTAGAGAAAGAACACGATTCGTTGCACCGTTTTCGACTCTAAATAAGCCCTATCAATTTGTCTGAATTCAGTTTCCCCCTCTCGCGCGAAGCGCGGAAGCTTTGACGTTTCCTTAAATTATTAGAGAAAGAAGACGATTCGTTGTACCGTTCTCGACTCGTCTAAATGAAGTTTTCCCCTTCTGCGCGAAGCGCGAAATTTTTGGCGTTTCATTACAATATAGAGAAAGGAAGACGATTCATCGTACCGTTTTCGACTCTTATTAAGCCCTATTCATCTAAATTCAGTTTCCCCCTCTTGTGCGAAGCGCGAAAGCTGTGACGTTTCCTCAAATTATTAGAGAAAGAACACTATTCGTTGTACCGTTTCCAACTCTAAATAAGCCCTATTAATTTTGTCTGAATTCAGTTTCCCCCTCTCGCGCGATGCGCGGAAGCTTGGACGTTTCCTGAAATTATTAGAGAAAGAAGACAATTCGTTTCATGTTTTCGACTCGTCTGAAGGCCCGGTCACACAGCCTTTCGTGTCTGTATCGCGGGTAAAATTTCGCGATTTTTTTTTGCCCGCGGTTGCCCGTGGTGGAAAATGTGCAAAATTGGCTTACCCGCGGTTTACCCGTGGTATGCCCGCGGAACAGACGCCGGCGACTGTTCCGCGTCCTTATCGCGGGTGAAGCGCGGCGGTACCGCGGCCTACCACGCTTACACGCGGTACACACGCTAATGCACGTGATAACAACGCGGTACAGACGCGGAACAAACGTGCTATGACCGTGCTCCACCCGCGATTACCCGCTAAAATTTCGCGTCCAATTCCGCGTGTAACCACGTCTTAACCGCGGCCGTAGCACGTCCTAGCACGTTCGTTCCGCGTCTGTACCGCGTCTTTACCGCGTGTGTACCACGTGTACCACGTGTACCGCCCGCGATTACCCGCGGTCTAAATTTTTGGGCAGCCCAAAACTTTTTCGCGCGGCCAACCGCGTGTGAATTTCTTACCGCGTGTAACGACGGGTAAAGT
The DNA here is from genome assembly GCA_035222895.1 of Strongylocentrotus droebachiensis. Taxonomy (NCBI): domain Eukaryota; kingdom Metazoa; phylum Echinodermata; class Echinoidea; order Camarodonta; family Strongylocentrotidae; genus Strongylocentrotus; species Strongylocentrotus droebachiensis. Next base: position 178,333 of record JAVYIG010001698.1, on the reverse strand, counting down.
ACGGCTGTATCGCGTCTTTATCGCGACCTCAAAGCGTCCAACAGCGTCTGCTTCACGGGCAGAAATTTTTGGGCGTGATTCGGCCGCGATACGCCCGTGGAGGGCTGTGTGACCGGGCCTTTAATGAAGATTTCCCCTTCAGCGCGAAGCGCGGAATTTTTGGCGTTTCATCACAACAAAGAGAAAGGAAGACGATTCCTCGTACCGTTTTCGAATCTTAATAAGCCCTATTCATCTGAATTCAGTTTCCCCCTCTCGCGCGAAGCGCGAAAGCTTTGACGTTTCCTTAAATTATTAGAGAAAGAAGACGATTCGTCGTACCGTTCTCGACTCGTCTAAATGAAGTTTTCCCCTTCAGCGCGAAGCGCGGTATTTTTGGCGTTTCATCACAATATAGAGAAAGGAATACGTTTTTTTACTCTAAATAAACCCTATTAATTTTGTCTGGATTCAGTTCCCCCTCTCGCGCAAAGCGCGGAAGCTTGGACGTTTCCTGAAATTATTAGAGAAAGAAGACAATTCGTTTCATGTTTTCGACTCGTCTATTAAAATGAAGATATCCCCTTCCGCGCGAAGCGCGGAATTTTGGGCGTTACATCACAAAGAAAGGAAGACGATTCGTCGTACCGTTGTTGACTCTTAAACCTTGTTTGAATTTAGTTTCCCCGAAAATTGTAAACCTCTGATTTCTTTAGCTGATATTATAGGCAAGTAAAACTTCGAGAAAATACAAGTATTGTAGTTGTAGTCACTCTCGAAGTCATTGATAAGAAGTCACAGTTCGTAGGGAAAAAAACTTGTCGGCCGACCGACAATATACATCTCACCGACTTCAAACTTCTGCATTGATTTAGTACACGAGGATCGAGCAAGAATACCGACACAGCTGACCCGACACAGCAACATATTTACCTATTAACATATTTGCTCCCTCGACAAGACGACTCCACCCAACAACACCCTTCTCTCTTTTACTCCCACTCCTCCTCTCTCAGACTCTAACCTCCCCTCTCTCTCCTCTCTTTCATCCCCCATTTCTTTTGTTTCCCTTTCACTCTTTTTTCTTCTTTTTTCCTTTTCTTTCTTTTCTTTCTTTTCCTTTCTTTCCTCTCCTCCCTCTTTTTCTTTTTTCTCTTTCTTTCTTCTCTTTTCTTTCCTTTCTTTTCCTTTCTTTCCTTTCTTTTCCTTTCTGTCTTTTCTTTCCTTTTTTTTTTCTTTTCTTTCACTTTCCCTCTTTTTTTCCCTCTTTTTTTCCTCTATTTTTTTCCCTTCCCCTTTTCTCTTTTTTTCCCGACGGCAGCGCAATTTTACCGACAATATCCTGACAGGTGGGGGGGGGGGGGGGGTGTCGCACCCCCCACACCCCCCCTTTGGCGACGCCCCTGCTCTCGGGTCATTTTTGCACTTTCTTTTTAGTGAATGGTGATCATGATTGGGCAAAACATTACACTAATTTCGGGATAAAATTGACCAAAGATTTTGCTTTCATGTTTGGCGATGTTAACGGAATGTTAAGTTATCAATAGTAATAATAACTTTTTTTTCCCAGGGCAGGTACATCAGTATTCATGCTTCTCTTCCCGTCGGCCAGCATTGCCAGGGATCAATAATTATTGGAAGAGGGGGAAAAATGTGGTCGAAACAACAAAGTCTAAGAATGCAAAGACCGAGCAGGGATCGAACTGGGACCATTCGTATGAAAATAATTAGCCTTTCCCAATATACTACACGTTCCCATACAGTTTTAAAGAGGAGTCCAGACCTAAAAGTAGATGAGTAAAGGAGGGTGAGGGCCTCTTTCGGAGTACTAATTACGAGGGTAATGAACCGAAGGGTGTGCTCTGAAGAGAGTATCAGCTGCACAGGTGTTTACTTCAATTATCTCAGCCCAAGAAAACAATTGCCTGGATGTGACGTCGACAGACCGGATGAAAGTGACGGCTTGATGTATCACCTTCTTGCTACAACCATGCATAATCAATCCTTAAGACGAGCTCTTTGGCTCTCAAACACTGGGTTTACACTCGAAAGTTCTTAGGACTAGGTATCAACGGGTTAAAACGCTTGGTGTGAATAAATTGGACGGAAAGAAAATATGTATATCACGGAAGTTCCATTACTGGTATGAAAGGGAAGATTTGTAGTGAATACCACGGAATAAAATTTGTATATCACGGAAGTTCCATTACTGGTATGAAAGAGAAGATTTGTAGTGAATACGTGCTTTAAAATCCGCTAAAAGCTTTCCTCACAATAGAGATGATGAAGTTATTTGTATTGCCATTTTTGAAATTATCAAAGGTAAAGGCACCATTCTACAGGAAACAGTTAAACAAAAACCATATAGTCTGTGTTGTATTCTCATCTTCATTTGATAGCGTTCACTACTTCATTAGATAACATTCACATCTTTATTGTATAACATTTACACCTTCATTAGATAACATTCACACATTCATTAGATAACATTCACATCTTCATTAGATAGCATTCACATCTTCATTAGATAACATTCACATCTTCATTAGATAGCATTCACCTCTTCATTAGATAACATTCACATCTTCATTATATAATATTCACATCTTGATTACATAATATTAACACCTTCATTAGATAACATTTACACCTTCATTAGATAACATTCACACATTCATTAGATAACATTCACATCTTCATTAGATAACATTCACACCTTCATTAGATAACATTCACACCTTCATTATATAACATTCACACATTCATTAGATAGCATTCACATCTTCATTAGAAAACATTCATATCTTCATTAGATATCAATCACATCTTCAATAGAAAACACTCACATCTTCATTAGAAAACATTCACACATTCATTAGATAACATTCACATCTTCATTAGATAGCATTCACATCTTCATTAGATAACATTCACAGCTTCATTAGAAAACATTCACATCTTCATTAGAAAACATTCTTATCTTCATTAGATAACATTCACATCTTCATTAGATAGCATTCACATCTTCATTAGATAACATTCACAGCTTCATTAGAAAACATTCACATCTTCATTAGAAAACATTCTTATCTTCATTAGATAACATTTACACCTTCATTAGATAACATTCACATCTTCATTAGAAAACATTCACATCTTCATTAGATAACATTCACATCTTCATTAGAAAACATTCACATCTTCATTAGATAACATTCACATCTTCATTAGAAAACATTCACATCTTCATTAGATATCATTCACATCTTCATTAGATAACATGCACACTTTCATTAGCTTACATTCACACTTTCATTAGATGATTATCCGCTTGGATTAAACATGAATGTGACATGTACATCTTTTGTAGCCTGGTAGTTGTATCGTAATTAAAAAGTAATTATCACATATACCATACAATGAATTACTAAGGTCATGTATTGATTTCACAGGTTTCCCGATAGTTTGCAGTACACAATAATGATTACCAAGCTTTCTGTCACACCGTTTCCACATCTTTGTATTTTTCTAAATTTTTGTTTTCGTTAACGTTTCCTTTTTTGGGAAATGAATATTTCTTTACTGAAAAGGATTGTAGATTAATAACATCGCCCAAAACGGTATTTTGAAATGTGTTATAGCCTACTAAACGCTGTTTACATTAGAACTCTTGTTTACTTAAAACGAAAAATCATAGCTACAGCAAATGCTCTACAATGCAATTCACGTACATACAAGGGTGAGGGAAAAGGTAATACTTAAAAAGACGAAAAAAACATAACCATAGCATTAAGAAAAAAAAGGAATGTGAGAACTCGAAACTATTCATGCATATGGCAAAAAATTCCAAGCTTGAAGGACACTACAATGTAGATCTTGGAAAGTTTTTTTTTCTCTATTTCGCCGTTGTAATTGAGGAGACAGCGTGTGTTTATCCGGCCGTGTGTCAATATTATGATACCCTTTTGTTGGTAGGTTGGATAGTGGCTGCATTACTGATGCACACTGTGTAACGGATGCTAGAAACTGGTCAAGCGTGTGTACGGCTCTGACTTGACCGGGCAGCAGGCTGGGAGATTTCAATTAAAAATATGTTAAGCAGATTTGCAAATGGGTTTGGTAATGAGGTGACGGCGGGCAAACACAGTGCTGTCTAGCTTTCGAATATGCCTTGCATTTAGTAGGAAGGGATTTAAGATTTAACTTAATAAATTGTATAGATGCTTTAAGTGCAATTTACATCCAGAATATCCAGAACATGTACAGGTGTCGTAGTCTAGTGAATACGTTACCGTACCGTGGATCACATGGTTTGCGGTTCGAGTCCCGACGCGGCACTAATGTTATTATTATTATTAACGTCCTTCGGCAAGACATTAATCTACATTTGCCAAACTCCATCCGAGTGAAGGTACCCGGTAGGAAGAAAATTCATGGTAGCTCGGCTAAAGCCGATGTAATAATATGATTGCAGGGCCACCAGGGAAGCATTATTAATATTGATGAGGCTACCCTGGGTTAACAAGAAATATCTTTAATGTTATTATTGTTGTTATTTTTATAACTGTTAATATTATTATCATAATGTTGTTACCAATAATAATAGTGATGTTTTGTATAGCGCTCATGTCTGCCATACGCGACACTCCTAGCGGTCCCAAGGCGAAGGGTATTTTCACCCATTTATCTTCTTTTTTTCCTCTCCACTGAAAACCAATGACAACAATTAATGCATGGTTTTAAGATTGCTATTCCTGTCTAAATATCGCATGGAACGTCATAATAAGAAACGTCTCAGTCTGAATGTCAAACATGCCAACCATGTTACGATTCGTTTCAAGCTTCTTTTACTGTAATATTACATGAGTGACCTTTATCACTGCCATCATGTTCGGCTGGAAAACGAATCGTAATACAACTTGCTCATTAGTCCTTTTCTCAATATCTTCTGAGGCTGATTTTCCCCCGAGCTTTAATTCCGTAATGATTTTCTACTCTCTCCAATGTTCGCCATGTTGTCGTGGAAACAAGCGTCTATTTCTGTTTGCTCCATGATGTATGTCAAAAAAAGTAATATATCCTATTTAAGAGACATTTTGGCCTGTAGTGTTGAGATTCGTGATGAATCATGCCACTGAAAACCATGATACTGTTGCTATTGTTGCACTCTTCACACTTGCAAAGATTTTTCGAGAGATGGGCAGACAGCAATATACCCTCTGAGCCCATAGCAAACATATTCAGATTACATAATGCGTCATTATTCTTACATCTCAACCACCGATGGGCAAGGTTACTGTAGTTGAATATTAAACGATTGATTTCTAGAAAGTCTTAACTATCATATTTTCTTACCCTTGCTTTAAAGCCTAAACATCGATTCTCAGTTTCACCGGACTTTTCATCTGGGTCAGTCATGTTTATTTTAGAATTACCTACTTCCTCTCTTCAAATCTTTATATTCAAACGTGGGCTTCAAGACGCTTGAAGCTTTGAATATTGTTTATAGCAAATTATGATTATCCTTAATAAGAATAACTACAGCCTTTAATCTCTATCTAAGCAAGAAAGATTTAGAGATCAATATTAATTCACAAAATTATCGAGCACTCAGGCAACCCAGAAAGAAAGCTTATCAGTCTGATCCTTAGAATAAGATAAGATAATTATTTCGTCTAAAGTTCCCTTTGTAATATTAACGATCTAACAGAATGAATGAAAAACATAATGTTTCTTAGAAAGTGCTATACTATCGCGGTGTTTCATTTTTTTCTTTTGCTTGCAAACTCCGCAGCACAAGCTGGCACTTAATGCCCCTTGGCTTTATGAGTGGAGAAAGAAAAAAAGGAACAACATATATTTAGCCATGGAAATTAAAAAGAGAGTGCCAAGGCGACATTTCCCCCTCTGGTACAAAATCGATCAAGCTTGAGATTTTAATGTAGATAAATCGATGGCCATGTTTTTGTAACTGTGATATCTGGGCGGGGAGAGTACACATGACTCCTTAATGAACAGTGCACCAGGCGAGCTATTGCCGCGCTTATTAACTCTTCTTTGCACTAATACGTGAGCGATAGATCGTCCAGCTGCCACCCAGTCACATGAATTAACCCTTACGATCCCTGGGTGGTGGATACAACATGTACACCGCTGTGAAATAAGTTCCTATGGTGAGCAAGTGGGTTATGAGTTAGAGATGGAATATTGGCGGGAAAAGGATCACGGTCCTTGGCGAGTCCGGGCCTGTGTCATAATTATTTGAGCAAATATTTATTGTTTGCAAGGTCCTTATCGAGGCTCATCCGCTACTCCACTTTGAATGACCTTCTTTCATTCTTTTTATATCCCTCTCCCTCTCCCCTCTCTCTCTTTCACTCTCTCTCTTGCTCTTCCTCCTACTCCACTTCATCTTCTTGCTGACGTAACTTAACTTGCACTTTTAATTTCTATATTCTTTTACATGAGGGCAAATTACAATACAAGCACACTATTGTTTCTCATAGATTCAACACTTCATCCCTCGATTCCCCGTATTTACACCATCTTCCCTACATCATCGCTCTCTCTCTCTCTTTTCATTCTTACTCTTCCTTCCTTTACTTCATCCCTTAAAGCCCCCCACACCCTATCTCTCTCTCTCTCTTACTCTCTCTTCCCTCTGTACATGCCTCACCCTACCCGCCTATGCCCCCCTTTCTCTTACATTGGTACCCCTCATACCATGTCACATTCACGACCGCCAGGCCTTAAAAGCATCCACTTACCCCTTATACTTGTATACATTCCCCACTGAGAAAGAATGTGGAAAAACCAACGCTATGAATCCTGTGTGTCACACAATACCCTATATACACGAACATTCATCAATCATGGGACTAATATGTAACTCCCAGAAGACACAGCTGTAACATTCCTGGCGCCAAAAAGAGGACGTAGAACTTTTGTGTAGTCCCATTCGATGAGAAATGTGAAAGTTCAAATCACGGGCATAAAACACATTTACTGTTGTAACCGAGGGATGATAAATAGGATATTACAGTCAATCTAAATAATTGATCGGTGGTCGTTGGAAGAAAATGCCATTAAAATGAAATAAGAATATCAAATTGTCCTCATTTTATACAGCAGTACATTGTCGTTTCTTATAACCCCAAACCTACAAAAAGAAAATATGATTTCAAGTCAAAGGCGCAGAGAGTCGCGCTTTAGGCCTATCTCTTATAACTTAAAGATGATGAATGGTCATCACCAATAATTTTACAATAGATAATTCACCGAATGACAGCTTTTGGAATATACGTCATTAAAATGAAATAGGAATATCATCTTACCTTTTAAAAACAAATGAATTCTAAGCAATACAGGGTTCATAATTCTTTTCACGAAAGTTGCGGTTTTTCAAACTAAACTATACTTGAACATATCATTGATCTGAAAAAGCTATACAAAAATTGATCATAAATGATACGAAACCGACCACTTTATTTACAACGTGATGCATGGTGGCCGTGTACATTATTATACGTTGTGGTAACACCACGATCGGGTTTCAAGTTGAATTGCAACATGATACTTCATTCGTTGACGAATCTCCAAACTTTCAAACTTGTTGCATCTTAAGTACTTTTCAAGTAGGTCTACAATAGTACAACGGGTCAGGGTTAGAGCTCGTTTCTGTGCTTTAAAAAAAACCCACCACGGTAGACCCTACGATCCGCAGATTTTTTTCTTCTTTTTAAGTGATAAAGAGAGAACATCTCTACCCGCTTTGGAGTATGTACATAAACTGGAGAGCTAATACGGACTCTGAGAGGCGTACGACTTGCAGCGTCTCCATGAGCTACGAAAGCAACCACTTCAGACGTAATATCGGGTGATGGTGTAGAATTTCAGAGTAGGATCAAGTCCTGAAATGCGAGGTACAACTCAAGGAGTATTACGCTCATGGAATACCTGACTCAAGATCGGGTTCACTGCACTCTCGGGTCGCGATCCGCTAGCTGCAATGAATGGATTGAGATGGAAATAATTCAACAAGCAGGGGGGAGGGGGTGGGGGAGGAGGGGCAGGGGTGTTTGTAGACAACATGTATCCGAAAGCCATATAATACAAAAGAGCATTGAGATTTTTATGGCTCTACGAAACGTACTCCTGCAGTTATTGTTCCATCGCCAATATCTTGCACCAATGTGATTTCTAACTTTAACTCTGGACTAAACACCATATCTAACCATAAACCTAAATTTGAACTAAAACTACGTTGCAATCCTAAATAAAGCCAGGTACGATTGTCACTAGAGCAAATGCAGGGTCATCTTTGAAATTGTAACACACAATTGCACCGCATCTGGTCAAGCTGGTGTCGCCATTAAAGCCGAGTTAGAATAAAAGGGGAAGATCATGCAGCGAAACAAGGCAAGCCGTCTTAAGTTTGTAGACGGATGGTCATCATAATCATACACTCGTTTTTAAATCTTAGATGAATTAAATCTGAATGAGGAAGGACCCTGCAGGCCGGAATGATAATAAGGAAACACAATTACTTCACTCTACATGTGGTCGGTAATGAATTATTTTACTGAGGATGAATCACTGACACCTCCAGGGAACTACAGGGGGTCTTCATAATTACAGAAGGCCATCGAGACAGGTACCACTCAGAATGAGTCCTGAGAGGTCTACTAAGGGCGCGTTTATCTAGGCTTGCCACTAGATATGTACATATCGTACCCCACTATTGAACCCCACTATCATACCCCACTATACGATCGTGATTTGCGGGATGTCGCGTTTATCGTCCCTTCACGATTCAAAATAAAGGCCTTGTGTCTGCCCAGCTGTTTTGACCCGGGAAGCAGACAGTTTCTCGGAGGTCAACTTCACACACATGCTTGTACACAACACCTGGGTGGTCCTATTTGTATGTGAGGTTCAAAACAGCTTTGCGTTTATCGATCTCTCAGAAACGTGATTCTGGCTGTATGTCACATACAAAACACACCTTTTTGCGTCTTTAGATATGCCCATATCTAAAGCCCTTTAAAAAAGGCTTTGCCTTTATCAACTTCTAAATTTGCCTGAAAGACGTTTGAGAAACCTGATTCTAGTCAAAAATTTGGTAGATAAACGCAACCTAAGACGGTCGGTGGGCTAGCAAAAGAGGCACGGGGTACGTGTCCCTATGAAATGACGAGAAAAAACGAAGAGAGGGGTTGGGAAAAATGGGAAAGGAATAGCGGAAGGCATTAGCTCCATTTGCAACACACTTTTCCTCTCTATCCGGTCCCCTTATTTATAGTGGCGGTTTTAAATATCTGTCTCTCTCTCTCTCTCTGTGTTTTCTCCCTTCTTTCAGAAGAGGTTGAAAAGCGCTACCGCGGTCACCATAGTCAACGGAAATTGCTTGGTCGACCGACGTACTGATATCTGCACTCAATGGTACATAACTTATAATTATGCGTCAATTATTAGTCATCTGCTTTTGCCCAATGGCCTTCTCTCCTTCGGTAAAGAATTTGTTTGATAGTACAAACAGAAGCTCTGTTCCGTCTGTAAAGCGATACGATTTTTGACGCAGGCCACTGGCAGAAATCTTTAACCGAAGCAGGCAACCCCAAGTAAGTTCGTCGTTATTGACGTAAGAATGCGTCATTAATCAGCGTGGAGTCGTACAAAAAGTGAATACAATACGAACAGGGTATACATGGCACTAAATCACTAATGCACACTCTAATCGCCTGCATAGGCTGGATTAGCGCATGTAATAGCGCATTCAAAATGACGTCGCGTATGTAACGGACATAACAAAAAACATCAACCTTATGGCCTGTCATAGTCATCAAGTTTTTCAAACATCACAAATTTGTAGAAAAGGAAATATTTGTGTTTGTATATATTTATAAGATATAGTTTAGATTATGCATTGATAAGTCAATGAGTCCCTATTTAGCGTATAGATGATAACCGAATTAACAGAAAAGTTTGCGAATCATGACAAAAGCAACTTTGCTGTCCAATAGTAAAGGTACAATAAAGCAATGTAGATAAATTGGTGATTAGTTCAATATGAATTCGGATAAAGACATCACGCACAGAGATATCTGGCCTATCAAATACTACTTCGGACCATACTATCTCAGTATGACAAAGTACTTTTTAAACGAATAAACGATCAGTATGGAAAGGTGGAGGGGGTACAACGTCATTGAATTGTCACAGCCCTGCAGCACATGATTTTTTTTCGTGGAGGAAACATTTGCGGGCAGTGAGAATCGATTATCGGGGTATGTAATTGCTTTGTGAATCTTTGACCTACCATTATGCCTGGCACTCCAAGATCTAGTTTTCAGGAATTCGACGGGGCTATTTTCGGGAGAATCAGTAATCAATAGTCTATGTTTTGGGGCAATTCAAAATGGCGGCCGTTTCAAAGGCAGAAAATTCGATTTTGGGGTCTTATTCGATAACCTTCTCAAGAAAGCACATGATAAAGTGGGGGGGGGGGGGGAGAGAACGTATGTTTTAAAGCACAGTTCCCGAGTTCGTCTGTCCATTTCATGCGTAGCCATAGGAACAGCCATTTTTGCATTAAACTATTGATTAGGCCTATATAGTCAAGACGATTTTGATAGCAAAGAGTTCTCTATGACTTCTTCCTCGCATATGTATATTACATTTATAGGAACTTTGACAACAAGTGCGTTTGAACTTTGCCACACTTTATTTCTTTTTCCACATGAAATTGCCAAATATCATTACCAAAAGTTCCATAATTTATCACGGAGTATTCAAGGGATTTTATTAATTGCATCAGTGTCATGCTCATGCAATAATAATTGTACCGTATGGAGGGGGGAGGAGGTAGGACAGGGAGTCACTTCCACACGAAGTTCGAATCAGCTCAAAGTAAAATCAACTTTTTTTTTATTTGCTTCATCAAGTACGTTCACACAAGGCGACAATGATTACTCTTCGCTTGAAAAGATGGAGAAAAACATAAAAGGACATAAAAAAGAAGAAGAAAGACAGCTCTGCCCAGCAGACAAGCACCATTTCTCGTCCCCGGCGTCTTAAATTTGATATAACCGGCGAAGTTTTCCCGCCTTTTTACGTCATCAGCCTGTCACAGACGATCGCCTGGGGGCCAAATTATGTTGTACGTTTGCGCGCCTTTGTTAGTCAGCTTGAATTCATGTCAATCGTAGAGTAGAAAGGGCCTAGGCTGGACGATTGGACTGAGAGAGAGAAAGAGAGGGAGAGAGAGAGAGTGCGGTCGTTCCTTTCCTCGACCACCACCTGCACAAAGATTTAGAGCCATAATCATGCGGCAACTATGGCAATATTTTACCTCGCTTTGAGAGAATATTGAATAGACATTATGAGCGCGGGTGATCTCTCGCGCCGAGTAATGCACGCGGGAAAACCAATTTGTTTCGGATTGAGTGCAGTGATCTTTTATATGAAATATGTGCATAACTATAGAAATCAATTTATCCTCGCATTGCAACATATAATGAAAGGATGGTGATGAAATTGCGTTTGATAGGCAGGCGAAAGTGTATTGCGGCGATCATATTTGAATGACTTTACATCACCTCACGAAAACTGACATAAAGTTCTATTAAAAAACGCGTGAAACTCTAAAAGGAAGATACCTATTGAAGCCGAATTCAATCTCAACTGTCTATTTACCTTCCTCATAGTCTTTCATTCCGTAAAACTGGGGAAACCCTGAAATTGACTTTGTCACCTTTTTTGTCAACATCGGTCATACGTCGTTCCGAAATGAATTTATATATTAATTACCATAAATCTGAATCCAGACTCGTCCGTTTTTCACCAAACTCTCTACTCAACCAGAATTATTTATTACCCTCTCGTCTTCTCTGCTTTATACAAGTTTGACGCTACTACTAGCAAACATGATTTGGTTTGATAGTATTACATGTACATAAAGTAAATATATAGTAGCTCCCGTTCCTGTCCATACACTGTTTTAATTTGACTATCGAACCCTCTCTCTCTAAAAAAAGAAGAGTTTTCACTTCTATCGTTATTAGTTGTCAACATTTCAGGACGGAACCATTCCTACTTTGAATATTCCATAACAAAAATATAAAATATATAAAGATTGAACGCAAAGCAATCAAGACGATTGTCCTGAAAAATGATATGAACCGTAGATTGCTGGTCTCTTTTCTTACAGTGTGTATTTTTCATCAGGTTTTCAAAGTTTTTGCTTACATTTCGATGGTGCATATTATAATTATGTACATTTATGTCCTGCATGATAACAATCTCTACAGATGCCATATTTTGCATGATAAAAAAAAGAGAAAATCCACCATTTTTTCTTCTCGGAAAACAGCTCATTATCAGACCTCAAGACGACCTTTAAATCCCGGGCAAGGCTAGTCCGTCACACTTGCTCATCCCTGTCATCGGGACCTCGAAGCTTCAGGGTGTTAGGGTGTTCACCCAGCCAGCTGCAAAGAAGCTCTATACGCTTGCCCTTGGCACGGGCCTGATGTCATTATAAAACAAACCGCAGAAAATGTACACACATGTAGATGTTGGACCGTGCTGTGTCCTCGCTGCGATGTGTATTTGGACCTTTCTTAGTCATTATGCAACTCAAAATTCATATTCTAAGTGAACATTTTGATGTAGAAGGGATATGCACAACGAGAGGTATAACAGTCTTATAAAATATAGCTGGATTTAGAAATAATATCTATAGAATTTCATTTTTCTTATAATAGCCCTGATAATAATGATATGAACAATGATAATAATAATAACATTGATGATGATGATAATAATAATAATAAAATATATGCTAACAACAACAACGATAATAATAATGATAATGACAATAATAGTGGGTTTTTGTATAGCGCTCCTGTATGGTACACTGCTATTCTTGGCGCTTCAATACTATTACCCCGGCTTTAGCACGGTAGTCGATACAGCGCTCAAGCATTTTAAGGAATCAATTCCTACCATTTACACGTTTGTGGCAAACGTAAATTAATGTCTTGCCAAAGGACATTAGTGCTACGACAGACAGGGATTTGAACCCCGTACCTTGTGGTTCACAGTCCGGAGATTTATCCACTGGACCACAGCACCTCTTACAAACAGGAAGTAGGAGGTACATTAATTTTGTATCTCTTTCGTACACGCTGTAAATGTATGATGGTTACCTTAACAAAATAATACGACATCTTACTACAAGAAAAACACTAGCTTCATGTACTGTCATAGGCTGTAACGTCCTTTTGGCGGTGATGCGACAAAAGATAAAAACATTTTCATCAGTTTGGAAATGTTTTTAACATTGATTTATATTTGGACTATTTCTACAATAAAATTGCAGTTAGCAATATTCGGGCAGCAAAAATCTCGAAACAATTTCGGCCAATCGAGTAAAATCAATTCGAATATATCTAATTCATTAACCTTTTAAAGTATACTTTTATAGTCAAATGCAGCAACTCCGTAATATTATGAGTCGTCTTAATTCCGGAAAGTGGATCTAATCTAGCTAGATTCATACAAATAAAGCGAAGAGCATACGGAGAGGGAGTGAATGAAAGCAGACATCCTCGCGAGTACAAATATGATTTAAAAACAGGTCAAGAACCCCCTTTCATTTCATTACTCCAGATACTGGCATTACTTTAAATTTAGAAAAAACAAGCCCGGGATTAAATTTAGAACGACGATATTTCTTCTTCCGTCTGTTCATGTACCCATGTTCGCAATAAAAACAAATTGTCTGGGAGGATGTGGACGGCTATGAGTTATTTCGGCATAAATCGGACGCCAGACCATAATTAAGAAGAAAAATACAACTGGAAAGTGCAGTGAATCTTTATACAAAAATCAAAGGCAATACATCTCTCATGTGACGCCAAACCAATTGAAAGTATTTTGGACAGCAAGACAAAAAGGGAAAAAGGTATTAAATGAAATATGTAAATCTGAAAGAAATAAGTAAACAATTTGACAACAGGGTTTTAGAAAAAAAAAAAAAAAAAAAAAAAAACTGAATTTGATAAAAATGCCTAATTTTGAAATTATTTATCTAATCATTGATAACATGATTGTTCATCCCTGAACCCCTTAAAAGCAGTTTTATTCTAAGTCAAAGGTTTACGACCTAGACATAATGACGAAATTCCATTCAAAACATGTCATAATGCTGAAGTTGGATAGTGGTTCAATCTCTGGTGATTGTTGTAATGTTAGGAATTAGGATGTAGTACTTTAATGAGGTCGAATATTGTTCTCGAAAGGCTGTGAATAGCAAAGACTAATGAAGTTTTTTCTTCTACGCAAAGGGTCCAAGAATAAATATGGTCCCTCCATTCTCCGCTTTTCTCCATTTGGTCTTCTCGTTTACCTTACGCCCTCATACTTCATCCATCTCTCCGCCGACCAAAAACGCCAGCGCCTTTTCTGACCTTCAAGTGCATTTCCTACACTGTGAAAAATTTGGGCAATATTTTTCGACCATTTGCCCAACGTTGTGCCAATAGTCAACCCAACCATCTATTGGGCAATATTTTGCCCAGTGGTATTGGTAAACGTAAGCACCCTACTTCACACGTGCATAATTGTTTCGTATTTTGACCAAAATTTGGGCAAAGATATAACCTTTCAACTGCCCGACTACGGTAGCCCACTTGTTGGGAAAATTTTGACCAGCTGTTGGGCCATTGAGAAAAATATTGCCCAATAGATGGTTAGGTCGACTATTGGCACAACGTTGGGCAAATGGTCGAAAAATATTGCCCAAATTTTTCACAGTGTAATGAGATAAAACCCCTGAAACAATATAGGAATATAACAAACGATAATGAATGCCTCTTTTGAATGCTCTAATTCAGGACCGATTAAGGTAAAAGATCTAGAGGAACGTGACCATGCATTTAATGACGTTCTGGAACATTAAGTTTCTTCAGGGTTACATTCTTCGTTGACATTCTATGATTTCATTAAATTCAGAGCACCAATATAATCTGTAGTATTCACTTAGAGGTTTTTCCTAGAACCCAATGACTTTTCAAATTTTTATAAATTCACTCACATGCTAAGTCTTCTGTGAATGTGATTGGTTAATACTGTACCGAAAAAGATTTCGGGGGCGCGGTACATATATCAATACACGAAAGGGGCGTAAACGTAAAGTTATCGTCACCAATTTAAGACGGCTAAAATAAAACAAATAATGAAATACGTCGTAATTATTTCATAAATATTGTATAGATGAAGACATGACTCGAAGAAATAGGCTCTCTTCTTTCTACCCCCAATTCCTTCGTCACCCATATCTCCATATCAAAATCCATATGCAATAATCAGTTCTGTAAATGAATATGGATGGGAAAATGGTTGAGAGCAAAAGGGGATCGTGTAACCAAAGACCTCTCCTCTCGAACCAAAAATTATTCCGAAATAAAAACTCTATGCAATAATTATTTCATAAAATGTATGAAATTACAATGGATACCGAGACATAAATCAGGACAAAATGGGACTATCCAACCACTCCCCTACAATTCCACCATAACCCTCTTAATATCGAATTCCGCCACGCACTGATTCTGATCCGAGTAAAAGCGTTGGCTGACTGCAAAAGACGCCATATACTGTCAATAGCTGTAATGCCCTTTTAGCGCTGAGACTAAGGATGCCTTTCGCTGTAATTGATTCCACAGTACCGCTATACCCCATCCGACTTGACCTTGTGGAAGAGGAATTAAATCGGCCTATGTCGTGACATTTTCATTATCCGTCGAGTGAGGCAAGGAAGAAGGGAAACTGATCAGATGAAAGGCTAATTAAAAAGCGGAAAGTAGGAAAAGGAGAGTAAATACAAATCAAACATAAACAGAAAGCTAATATTTTGTATGAGGTAGAAAGGAGGAAATAGATAATTAAATCAAACCAAATAGGTACCTGAAGACAAGATGAAGATAAGGAGAAATTAATCATAACAAGTAAAAGAACGCTTAAAATTACTAAGGGTTCAAAAAACGTTCGAAGTGAATACATTTCAATCTTTACGCCTAGCATCTAGCACCTAACAGTGTTTAATTTTGCATTTTTAATCTTGAATTTCAGAAACGCTATAATTCCTTAAAAATATGATTGACTGATTACGTTTTTAAAGTGTACACGAATGCAGCTGGGACCTCAGGCAGATCTAATGGATTGAAATTTAAGTATGTGAACTGATTCACAGTGCTCTCATCTCTCGGATATGCTTTACAGCTCTACGCCCCTAACTCATATTGTTAATGATGCTCAAGGCAGCGTGCCATACTTTTATTGATCGAACAGGTATTCTAGGCGTGCTATTCAAACAAAACACATCTGTGACAATCCAAACATTTTGATATGAAATTTCACTCTGAACCAACACGAAATCTCTCTTTCCTAAATCGTTAGTCAGGCGATGACATACAGAGGAATAAGAAGATACTGTGTTGTGAATTAGAGCATTGGAAAATATGCTGTTTTAACACTGATCTTGAAAATTAAATGAATCGATCTGCTGGAGATTATTGCGACAGAAAAGCACATTTTTATTTCGTTGAATTCTGTGAGTGGTTGTTTTTACTCATATGGTGAAAAGCGTTTAAAATATAAAAATATTCAGAACATGTTGATTATTGCGGATAAATAAATAAAACGTACTTTCTAAACCTAAAACTCAGTCACTCCGCTGCCTTGCAACTCATCCATCAAAAGCCCCCCCCCCCTCCATGAACAAACCCACGATACACAATGAAATAGTTGTTTTTTTTCGTCCGAAAGGGAATGAAAATTTGCTTGTGGCAACCATATCACACCGAGTTCATGCATCTTAAACTATAACTCAATAAACGTGTTAAGTTTCATGCGTACGAAATATCCACGATAAGTCATAAGAAAATCTCTTTCTTGACAGATATTAAAGAAGTGCGGTCCCATCGGCCATAAAAAAGTCTATCAATAGTTGCTTCAATTGCGCCAAATATGAGTTATATTGAATTCTTCTCCGCTTTCCCAGTATGGTAGGCTGGCCAATTAGGATGATGTATATTGCCGCTGATTCAAAATGGCGTTTTGAGCAGTCTCTGGAATGATCTTCATATTCGTCTCTTGTTACCCTGACGTTGGTCAGAATTTCGCATGACAGAGAGATCTAAATCTGAAAGAGATCGCCGACCTAGTTCAGTCAGTTCGAATATATTGAGCGATTGGTTCGGGTTGCGTCTCATTCCCATAAAAAACCCACATCTATATACGTAACATGTGGGACTGCACATTACAGCGCTAGAAGCACAGGATGTCGGCAGGACTTGGAGACATCATTGTCGATTTCCTCCAATAAAATGGATGGTTTGTTAACCCTTTGTTTCTTTCTTGGCATTGAAACACACATCACGCACGAACACACACGCACGCACGAACACACACGCACGCACACACACGCACACATCACGCACGCACACACATGCACTAGACTCGAGCTACGCGCTCTCGATATCTATGTTTTTAGCATAAGAATATAAATCACAGTGATACATTACAATAATTACACAAGATTTATCAGAGCATGACGAACGATACGAAGAACGATATCGAGGCTTGAAGTAAGCGACATTGACCATTTTTTTAAAGGAGGGGGGGGGGGGGTAAGGTTGTTCTATATTAAATGAATTTATTTTTCTTGAAACAGTTCCTCATCTAATACATATTTGTGACATGACGCGGCAAAACTGCGTCGTTTCTTTTTATATGACGGAATGTGTGATAAGCTTCACATTTGTGTATATTTTACCACAGACCTAAGTGAATACGCGCATGGACCTTTGTTGGGGCGCAGTTCATTTACATATTTAAAACGCGGCGGCTATTTTTGCGGCGGTTTACCGCGTAATATCCGAACGAGCCTTAAATGGCATATTCTATATACTAGTACCACCATACGAAAGTCGAATTGACACAGAAATCAGGGAGATTTACAAATTTGCTCATGCTTTCAGAGAGAGAGAGAGAGAGAGAAAGAGAGAGAGAGAGAGAGAGAAAGAGAGAGAGAGAGAGCAATCAAAGTCACGCTTTGTGCAACAGGTGTTACAGGTACAGAAGGTTCGTTCTCATGGTTTACTTTTAAGGCATCAGCTAGAGAATTCATAAGATTAGTACATTGTCAATTAATTTTTCATCTATAAAAATACTAAAATCTCGCATTCCTCAATTTGTTTCGCTCATTTTCAAGATCGGGGTGGATTTGAAAGCCGAATTTAAACGCTGTATGCCAATATTCTGACAAAAAAAGAACCGTATGCCATAACATGTGTCCAGATGGCTGAATTAAGAAACGACATTTCACAGAAATATTGCGATTAAAAGAGGAAAAAATGGCATGCTAAACAAAATTACCTGATTAAATCATGGATGGATTTTTTGCTTTTCCCCCGAAACAGCTCAACTGAGTTTTCCTACCGTATAAACGCACTCTGAAAGGAACATAAGGCGGGATACAGATCCCTTAATGGACATCTTTCTATCAGTATTTAGCCCTACACAGCGAGCCGTCGCCTCGGGACAAGATTGGATCTCTGTTAAGCTGAATAATACTCGATTATTCTCCGCAATTAGCATTGGAAACGTGACCCTGAACGACGCAAGTTCACTGACTTGCCAGGAGCACGAATTCCTTGACAATCACAAGCAGACGATAATGCAGTTGATAATGGTAAATCGAGGATAAGATGCGGCAGGCTAAAGGATTACCCCGAAAGGAGACAGGTAATGGATTTTGGCCCCCCAATCATATTTTCAGTCAGAAATAAGTGTTTTGATAAAAAATCCTGTCAAAATATTCGTCGCCGATGTGTGCATAAATAAAATATAATAACATATTCATCTCTTTGAGTCGCCAGAGATTAATCTTGGTGGTAAAATCGATAGAAAAAGATTTTAGTTTTAATACATAAAGCATAAGCACGTAAATTAAAAAAAAAAATTAAGCGAGTCCATTTGTAAGATTTACATATCGCATTTATAGGATTGAGATGGATGAGATGGATGAGATGGAGAAAATGGTGGACTGCAGGTATCAACACTGGATGCCCGATCAAGACCTTTTTTTAATCACAAAATGACGTTCACGTTTGACAAAAGGTTGTTGCCTCACAATATTAATCATGTAAATCATATGAAAACAATGTGATCATCAAGAATGCCTCGGTTTACATTTCAAAATTCAATTCCAAGCACGTTCAAAATTCAACTACTCCTTCCAGATCTGGAACCAAATATAACTCAGTTCAATTCCATTCTACAAGGACGGACCCTCAAACGTAGGTGAAGGAATTCATTTAAGATGAGTTATGAAGTTGGGGAAGCATGAAATTATATTTGCATTAGTTTCGCCCGGATTATTATTGACTGCACGCCATGTATGATCTAATAAAAGTCACGACAAACAGCATAGGTGACGCACATGACAATGTAGGCAACTGACTGGAACGAAGGCTAATCATGCGCTGCTAACGCGATTTCTGAATTGTGCGCGTAATGACGTTTCTCGGTCTTAACACACAAAAAAATCGCAGGAAGAAAATAAATACAGGCACTAATTTAAGCAATGAGGACTTGGTATGAGTGAAATAACACAATCAGGTGTGTGTTTGTATCATTAACTATAATATGTCTTCCTACAGGTGATACTATAATTTAAGATAAAGTTGAGTTCTGGTCATGCGATTGCATTGTGAAAGAAAAGGTGTGGAATGGATTAGAAAAAGTTGATCATGTAGCATGTAAGTATTGGTGTATACTGCAAGGTTTTAGAGTCATCAATATCATAATCAATTTGGCCCAGTCTTGGTAAAGTAACAAACACTGTACACAGAAAGGTGTATGTTGGACTACACAAATGGTGTCGGGCCTACTTACCTTGATTTCATATCTTTCTATGCTCATTACTCAGCCAGTATACATTTTCTACCAAAATTGTTTGGCAAATGACATTAATTTGTAACCTTGAACATTCAGTGTAAGTTTAGTTTGAATTTGTGACAATTCATTTTCTTTTCTTTTACCAGAAATCAAGGTTATCTTTAAACATTTTTTGACAAGGTCACATTAAATTTAGGGTGAAAGCTGCATTGCTCAAGTATTCAACCATCTTTTGTTTTCCAGCAGAATCCTGAACCCTATTGAATTTATGCATACTACACAGCATAAATATATAAAGCAGGAATAAATTCATACCTCACATGATTACTAAACCAATGATATTGACGTCACTAGTAACTAACATGTAAATAAAGGTAGGTTTATCAAACAATCGAGTTTTTTTATTAATTGAATAGATCTCCTAAGGAAATTGACCGCAGAACTTAATCAACTAAATCTTAGCCTTTAATGATTTTTTGACAAAGGTGATTTTGATTTAACTGCTAGCAAGTTGTATCATGTCTAAACAAAACATTTAAATGATGGAAACAACTTTAAATTGATGAACAACTGTGATGGGTAGAATTTTGTTTCATCGTCGATCAAAATGTATGCTACCATGTATTACTACCATACTACTACTACTACTACTACTACTACTACTTCAAATATTATTACTACTACTAGGCCTATGGCTTGTTTACCAAGAGTAGCCTCATCAGTATTAATACCGTTTTCCCTGAGGGCCCTCCGATCATACCATTACCCCGGCTTGACTTTGATTTAAGCGGGACTGCACTACTTGTAGCTACTTGCGCCCTTTATATAGCCAACAATGCCTAAGCGGTACCCGTTGGTGCCCCATGGTCCCCATTTTCTTATGTTTATTGAGAGCTGATTTGATGAGATAACCACCTACAAGTGACCACGCAGGGAGGTCTAATCCCTCCTGACCAAACTAGTGCAGATATGATTTAAAGGTTGAGGGTTCAAATCCTAGGTCGATTTTTACTTCTCGTAAATAAGTCGTTTCATCTACAGTTATCTATTTTGACTGGGGTGTAGTTAACTGGGAGCTATTGCGAGAGAATCGACCTGATAATATGAGAAAAATATTACAGAGGCCTATGTTACGTCTGGTACCACTTAACGAGAATTCATTATTGATCATCATATTCTTAATCTTTTTTTTGTGATAGCGCGTGAAAATCTTTAAACACCTCCTTCTCATATGATTAATCGCATCTTCCACATTTCCCCCGCTTCTTCGAGCACTCATCCCCACTTCCAAAACAAATTTCCCTTCTGGTCCGTGAACTGTGTTGGCATAGGCAATTAAATACGCATCAATCATAGCATACCCGTGACGTCATAATAGCGGGTCGTATGCACGTAAGCCATAGAAAATATGAACTATATTTAGGTCACTTTACACTGTGAAGGTATTCAATTAATCAACCCCATAATTGAAATAGCTTTATGCAGATTGTTAAGTTGGGGATAGATGAGGTGGCGCAATGCAAAATATTGAAAAATAATGATGATGCGCGTAAAGGATAAAAGTACACCTTTGTGTCACGCAAGTCATTCGCTTGCTTAAAATTAAGCTGGTTTGCCTTGCATTGCATGGGGTTCGAGCTGTGTTCAAATTGCGTAAAATACGTTAAATATAAATTCTTAACGGCGTTGAGAAGCAGTCATCTCCATCTCAAAATATAAATTCACTTCATTCAAGTTAAAGGGACAGTTAAGTTCTTGTTTAAGACCGGAAATGCCTTCAAAGTGCATGTTTTTTCCTCTTATTCCCTTTTATGACATTTCTAGTGCCTTTTGTGACCTAAAATGGATACGAAGGTAATTTTAGACCCTAAAATGGATACGAAGGTAATTTTAGACCCCAAAATTAGAGAAATTTAAATTAAATACGATCATACCAATTCAGCTCCACTTCCAAAAAATTACGGTGACCGTTAATCAATTGATTAGATAATAATAACAATTCACGTGCGTATTATAACTAACACGAAAAAGCCAACAAAACCCAACATTGGCATTGGCTGGAATAAAACGTATAAGGCGCTATCTTGTTTTTTCAACGGCTGGTTTAAAATTATCGAATATTGTGGGACCCTACAAATTTTAGAAATGGTTATATTTATGGATATTTCAGCCGTCCCTGAACCGATTTTGAACGAAAAAAGATATTTGACACTCAGTTTTTCATTATCTTACATACAATATGTAGCGCTCTCTATACCAAAACTCAACTATCCCTTTAATTATCTAATTCGGTAATGTTTAACGGAAAATAAAATGGTTTGAAAACGGGAATACGAAATATTAAGTGTATTTAAAACCACAATCAAACCGAGAATGCAAAGGAGATCAATTTAGAGCAGGCAAGAAGAAGATAGAAATGAAAATTTGTAGGATCTGACAGCCGCAAGTTGCTATTATAAACACCTATCGGCCATGGCTATAACATAAGACTCACTTGAAATAGTAGGTGCCGTTGGGTCTACGGCCAAGGAAGGGGACAGTATACGTCATCATCCAGATGTTGCCACCACCGCAGTCGAAATACGGGGTGCTCCAGTGACCGTCTTCGTAGTGGACAATGATGGTATCTTCTTGGGTCTGTTCCCCGTTGGTTTCGTTGTTGAGACGGTAGGTGAAGGTCGCTGCAGTGAATAAGAAGAGAAGAGAGATTATAGATAATGCCAAAGGTTATAACAAAGTACAGTTTTCAACTGTAGGACTTCTAAAGAAAAAAATGATACTCAGGCAACTTGTTTATCAAAGTTCACATAAAAAAATAAGAACAAATTAATAAAGCGTAATGATACAACCTCTGCTCTTTTTTAATAAGAATGTGGGTCATGGGAAGAAAATAAAATCGAGATTGAGACAAGCGTGGAATTTAGCAAAGGAGCGACACACTGTCAAAAAAGGCAGAAACTGGGATTGAGGAGGGGAATTGAGAGACAAAGAGAAAGAGAGAGAAAGAGAGAGAAAGAGAGAGAGAGAGAGAGAGAGAGATGAAGAGAGAGAGAGAGAAAAGATAAGGGGAAGGGTTAGTGGTGTAGACAAATTAAGAATCAGACAAAAGTGAGGAGCAACTGATAGTAAGGGAGAGAAAGAGAGAAGAATTGAGATATCAGACACACTAACAGATGGTGAGTGGTCTACGGCCAAGCGAAACTTAGCGACAGAAAGGCGAACAGAACGAGGAAGAGAAAAAAAGGAGAACGAGATGAAATCTCTCATACTAATTCGTTATGTTATATTTTATATTCACTTTGATAAAGAAAGATGAGGTAATTACCATATATATATGTATGTACATGTATGTATATACAATACATATAAACTACGAATATAAGTAGACCCTACTCAAATCATATCAAACATTTCAAGAGACTATACTATATCTCATCAAGAGTTTAACAAAAGACATTTTCAAGAGTATGTGAGACAATAATTATATATTAACCAGTTTTTTTCGTTTCTCCTGGAATAGTATGATTGATGATACTTCATTACGCACAAGTAACACCCTAAACGTTTCGCCTTATCATTCCATGTAAAACAGGAATCCATATTCCCTTTGTATTCTTTGTTTAACAGACCATACCAATTTTATAGAGTTTTCAAGGAAATGTCGAGCCGGAGATGTGAAACATAAACCATGATCTGATTCGAGGCAAGATTGGAGAGAGAGAGATTTTAGATAGCTGACGCCTCAAGAAATTGTATCATACGCAGAAGTCAGCCATGAAGAAGAGGACAAAAAAAGTGTTTGGTGAAGAAGAATATTTAGCGCGTCTTGCTCTATGCACACGTGCGAATGGTGATGAAGTGTCAGGAAATGCAGCTCAATCTCGCAGATCGAATTTTTAATATGGACAAAGTTTTCCTCCCTTGACTGCTTGTTTGAGAGGCGAATGCATTGATAATAGTGAGAAACGATGAACACTTATTTCGCTCTTTCTTGTTGTAATGAGAGGAGATTGGATTAGTTACCAATGGGTGAAGTTACCACTAAGTATATTCTTTCCCTTCCTTTCGTTACAAAGAGTGCATAATCAAGAGTGTTTCGTTTGCATTTCTATGTTTAATATGAAAGTGAATAAATAGTTTTCTGTGTCGAAAAAGGAAAACAATACGAAAGAAGGTTTCATCAAAACTCCGACCAAACATTTTTAGGATTTAAGGTTCATCACCATTAAATTATGTTGAATGTTTGTAATCTCATATAATTATATGTGTGTATATATAGACGTTTGTGTGTTACGTGCACTAAATAAAATGTTGCCTTCTTACTAATAATCGATAAACTATCATAACCATTGTGTGTGGTCATCGTATACATAATCTTCAAGCAGAACCAATTCGAACGATGTTTAAAACAAATGCTCAAGTTTCCAAGGTCATTACAGGTCTACCCGAAAGCATCAAACCAAAATGGCGTCGTGTTTCAGGTCACCATGTACGCCGGGGTTAGTTTTAAAATCAGATAGCTTTTAAGCACCACCCAACCATCGTGTATGTCAAGCAGCAATCACGCATGGCATCCCACCGGGGTGACATCCCATCTCGTATTGATAATGATGAGATGGCAGGGGATACTGTCAGCCTTATAAAAGAGAGAGAAAGAAAGCAGAATGATTGTCGATTGGCAAGGATTGGTTGCACCATAGGTCAGGGCATGTCGGGATAATGGGATTGGAGGCCTATGTGATGGATGGCTGGCAACGCTGCTCAAATCATGTCAATGTAAAACAAAACACAGGCAAGCCCAGAGGTGAAGTTTTATGGAACGAATGAAGGGCAGAAGGCATTCGTTTGACAAAAGTTCGGGGCATTTGTAAACAAAAAATAACAAGACAAAAAAAAAGACATAACAAAACAAGTATCCATGTCAATGAATGTAGTATAGTATAACAAATCCTATTCGGGTATGGTGCAAGTTAAGGAGAAACAAAGGCTTACTTTTCCTTTGAAAAGTTTACAAGAGCTTGCTGGGATTCCAGGAGCTTACATTTATACATGATTTCTCTTGCGTTGTAAACAAAACCATTGGCACAAACACAAAAACACTTGGGAAATAGGGCAATGGTAACAATAGAAAGTTAACACTTTCACATTTACCAACACTCTCTACATTTATTTTGCATGGGGATGGCGAAAGGGAGAGAATGATACAAATTAAAGAGATTTGAAGATTGGGCGACACGGATATAAAACAGAAGAAGTGATAAATAAAGAAAGAGAGAGACAGAGACCGAAAAAAGTGAGATGGCAAGATAGTGGGGTGAGAGGGAGGAGGGAGGAGAGTCAAACTGAAACAAAAAAAGTGGGAGAGAGTCAGAAAGAGAGACATGTAACAACAGATAGAGAGAAGGGAGAGATAAATAGGAAGAAAAAAAGAAGACCAAGCCAGACAGAATGAAAGAGAGGATGATAGATGAGACCGATAACGAATAAAATAATGGTCTTGGCTGGAGGGTGTGAGATGGCCCGATATACCACCGGGCTAGACTGGGTTTGATTCCTGGTTCTATCTGAAGCTCCGAGGTCCCAAGAGTTTTAAAGCGCTGCCAGTGCTGAATTTAATTGTGAGGATTAGATGGCGTTCACGATTGAAAGTCGAAGCTTTGGCGCTGACAGTCGGGCATTGCTCACTTCTTATAGTGCACCATGGGCTTCCACATCAAATACCCTATCCACAATGTCCACGTCTTCATACACTGCAATTTTAGAGCCCTATATCTATGCCTGCATAACTAAAAGCACGAAAGGGTTCAGTCCTTTGCTACGCGCCGTAAAGAAAATCACAACATTCTGGCACATGCTAACAGGTTGTCGATTGTAAACTGCACCATACAATCATAGTCTCTCGTCCACATGTTAATCCTCTGTATACACGTGAACATATTTCGCAGGTCTTAAATCAATAGGTAGGGCTGATGCGATGAAGAAATATATAAATAAAAAGGGAAATACATGACTTCAGATTTCTTGAGATACGACAGAATTGATTTGGAAAATGAATCTATTGTATAGAATAGGTACATTGGAGAAGAGAAAAATCCTTTACTATAATAAATAAATAGAAGAGAATGGCAACATGTATGGAGAAGGTCTACATTACTCAAAATAGATTAATTACTGTTTGTCTTATACGATAGCAAAACTGGGATGGCATAGTATGGTTTCATCTATCTCGATATGTCGTCTCGATCAATGTTTTTAAAGATTAAGATTCCTTAAAACAATTTTAATTAGTTTTCTTAGTTTCTCATTTTTTAGATTATATATTGCTGTATTGCAATTAAAATTTCGGAAAGTGTATTCGATTGTTTTACGTGGTAGATTCCACCATTTTAGATTGGAGTCTCGAATTATACTGAGATAGTTCATCGAGAATGTGCGATGTTGTCTCACACGTATCCCCCGTGTATGCATAACCACACCACGTATTTACACCAGGTAAACCAAACAACAAGTGGCCTTGCATGACAGGCATAGTGAAACGTGTATGCCTCCAATTCTTCCTTCTTTATACCCGTCAATTCTCACCCGACCTTGCTCGAGCATCCTTACGATAATGCCTCATCAGGTTGCGGAGAAACCTCCGCGATAGAATCTTAATGGCAAATAGCATTATGGGTGATTAGCCGGCACGACAAGGCAAGAAAGAGCCGAGAACGAACTAATGTTCCCGGATTATTGTCACCACAATACAGTGACCCCACACACTCCCACATCTGACCCGCTACATGATTTCATGATCGTCTATGTATGAACAATGACTTGATAACTTCTTAAGCGCGCGCGCAGCCGTACACTTGCCATGCTTGCTACGCGTAGAAACCATATCGGCATGTACCATCGTAATAAATTGGGAACAGTGGCGTATGCTGAGTCCACCTATGGAAGGGGCAATAAACAGATTGCGGGGCACTCGGGAATTAAATGCGAATAAGGGTAAAGGTGAGATGTGGTCCATGTGTCTTCTTTTATTGCCCTTTTCCCCCTTCCCGGCCTTTCCCTTTATCTCTTTTCAAGATTTTTCTTTTTTTTCCCTTCACTCGATAGGGGGGGGGGGGGGGTAGGGACTTTCCCCTTTGCCCACTGTAGCTACGCCATTGGTGTGGAAGGTAGTAATGTTGAAAAGTGGAGTCTATTGTTTCGTCAGAGATCACGTGGTATAACGAATTCTCCCAAATGACTCCTCATTGAAAGGTGACAAAGGCGCCACTAATAGAAATGCATCTGTACTACGGCGTATGACTTTAACGAATATACGATCTCTCTCCCTGAGGCGACATTTCGATCTAAAGATCCGAAAAAAAACTTCCAACACAAAGAGCGAGACTGCATAAAATATATCCTTTCATGCTGTACTTTTAGCATGATTACGACATTTCAAAATATGGGAGCGTTTTATTGAATCCTGATCCAATCATTATATTCTCAATGTCATAATTCTAGATGAATGTTCGGTTAGGAGAGTCTTTTCGTGCTGTGCTTTGATTTTGTGTTACTTCTGTTTACCACAATTAAGAGTCAAGATTAATAACACTATCTTGTTGCTTAAACGCTGAACATTAATAACAGTAGGGTTCTGCTGGTGTGCATATCATAGAAGAAGATGTTCAAAAGAAATGTTTTCGCTTTTTTTAATATTTTACGCTACACAAGAAGTAATACGATTCACGATGCTTTTAAAATATGAAAGGTTGGAAAGTTGTTTGGGAAAACCTGTTTAAGAAAGTTTTAACTGAAGTATCTGAGGAAGCTGAATTGCTAACAACAAAGTAAAGGCTTCCGGGGAAATGATAAAAACAACTGATAAGAGAGTGTGATTCACTTGATAACTTATCTATACAGCCATCTGTAAAACGAAATACCCTTCTGCCAACAAAAGTAATCTGTAAAGCGTTTCCACTGAGTTGTATACTTGATTCATATCTCTCTATAAGGATATAATTCCGACAAAACAACCTACAACAAAATGAAAAAAAGACATATTTCATAGATGAGACATTAGAGGAAAGAGAATTTCATCCCCCTTTATAAGATCTTAATGTAAGATAAGAAGGTTGATTCAAAGACAGGGAACTATAGTTTTGTCACGGAGTGTCATGAAGAATATAAGCATGTCTACATCCGAAATCGCATTTCTAGGACCGCGATTTTAATCGTCCGAAATGCATGACATGGACATGACCTTTTCAATGTGGATATGGAAAATACAAAAAGTACTCTGCTCTTCGTGGTTCTGACAGAAAGTTTAGATCACATGACAAAGTATGGTAGATTAAGGTGATATTCAAACGTAATGATGAAGACATCCCGCTGTCCATGTTTG
This sequence comes from Strongylocentrotus droebachiensis, assembly GCA_035222895.1. NCBI lineage: Eukaryota > Metazoa > Echinodermata > Echinoidea > Camarodonta > Strongylocentrotidae > Strongylocentrotus > Strongylocentrotus droebachiensis. Next base: position 150,012 of record JAVYIG010001698.1, on the reverse strand, counting down.
ATATGCAATGCGTTATCCACTTGTTTTTCACATCTAACAGGGTTGGAAATGCGTGGAAACGTGTGAGATATATAACTTGAATCGTAATTCTGCCATATCCTCTCTCTCTCTTCTCACTCTCTCTTTCTACCGGCATCTCTCTACCTTAATAACTATTGCTCTCTCTCGCTCTCTTCCTATCTACATCTCTTTTCTTCTGCCTCCCCCTTTTTATATCTATCTTTTCCAATATCTCCTTCTCCAATCTCCTTCATCACTCTTACCTCCCTCTATGATATCTCTTCATGATTGAAATTCTTGTTTAATTCTGCCGTCTCTCTTTTTCTTTCTCTTATCTTCATTCTACCTCACTCGTTTCCCCATGCCGTATCACACATTCTCTCTTTTTTCAGCCAACCATCTTTATTTCTCACCATTCTAACACAGATTGCTGCTTTCCATGATATCAATTATATTATATATCTTCATATGAATTTCTATCTCGCCTCTGTTTATCAGTTCCATCTCACTTATATCAATTACGCCATGCAATCTCTACAATATCTGGAGCAAGCAGAAGACTTTAAACACTAGCTGGGCAAAGATAGTCTCCTGTTCAGTCTACCAGAGTTAGAAATTAATTCACACTTTAGAGACATTTCATTTTATGTGCTTAAAGCTCAGGAATACATATATACATCAACTCCAACGGGGAGAGAGAGAGAGAGAGAAAGAGAGATTAAAGGGGGGGGGGGGATATATCTAAGTCATGCTACATGTACATGTACATAAAATGTACATTTTAATTATGTTATATTATAATTTTTTAAAATCTAACTCTACAGTCACAAATAGTTACCCAAAAGAGCCTCATCATGATCAATGTTGTTCTTCCTGAGGGCCCTACAATTATTATAACCCCAGAAATAGCTCGTTATTTATTTACACCTGGGTGAAGGGTGGCCAATGCGGATTAATGTATTGCCAGCTGGGCTAGGATTCTAACCCTTAACCTTTGAATCAATAGTCAAGTGAATGAAACACTATACCACGACACCTCCTGAAATGTACGAGTGAAATAAAGCCATTTGAGTTATGCATGCACGCCTTTATTTTTTAATACATATACAGTGACGAATATTAATCAAATCAATTTAACTAAAGACGTTTAAAGTTAACTTCAGTTTTTCTATGCATGGGTTGCGGGAATATAATATATTGATATCTTGAACCAATATCAGACGGATGAAAACGGTAGCTATATCTTGAAGCAAGAGCAAGTCTCGAGTTTGAAGGAAGGAGGACATGTAAAATATTATCTATCATGGAAATATTATTTTGTACAAATTAAATTTCAAAAAAGCTATGACTATACATGTACACACAAATTGGGGGAGTTCTCCAATTGCGCATCATGACCGATATACTAATGAAAGATTCCCCATATTTGTAATGATCTTAACTTTAAATATTTTTATATTTCACTAATTTGCTTCTTCTCTGATTGTTTGGTTTTTGTGCTGCCAACTTTTAAAGTTTAAAAAAAAAAAAAAAAAACTTCCTTTAAAAGAGCGTTCAAGTTGCCTTTAATTTCACCTTCTTTTATCAGACAAATGCAGAATATCTGAAATAACACAATATTATTACGGCATATGCGGTTTTCAATCGATTGACTCATGACTTTCATGATTTTTACATAAGCATAGCATTATGAAAATACGTGCATATATAGCAAAGAGAAACTGTCATGTCATCTGTTAAAAGGCATATCTCCTGACCTTGTGCAACGCAATCAAATCTATAACCCGGATAGAATTTAACCAAAATCTGACTTCATAAAATTGAAAAGTGACTAGATCATCACGAAACGTGCAAAATAGGCGGTGAAATGACGCATCGCTAAGTACAAACGGACACGAATTCTTAGGAATGCTTGATGCATTGTTGTTTACAGTAAAAACACCCCTAACATCGATATAGGATCATGACCTTTTCAATCAAGTTGGTTTTTAGAATACCCAACAGGAAGAATTGAATTCTAACCTTTTGAAGATGCAAACGGAAATAAAGGGAAGAATGACATAAACAAATAGACTGATTATTCTACTATTGCTAGCAAACAAGAATCGATATGGAAAGGCAAACCATCGCATAGTCTGTCCGATCTCGGTGTGTGGTGGTGTATGTGGTACAGTGTCGGTTTTAAAAACCATGAGAAGTGAAGCGAGGTGGCTGAAGGGGGAAGCACTGATTGCAGCCGACATACAGACGTCATCTGGTGCAACTGGGCGAAACCGGAGATGACGCCCCGGACCAATGTTGCCGGAGATCGTAAGAAGATGAGGCGGATTGGACGACATCGGGATTCGATTTTTCGCTAGGGTTGGTAACCTAAGAGCAGTCCGCAAACCCAGCCACGCCGCTCAGCTGCTTCTTGACCTGGTGAGGCATCCGCAAAGATTAAGATCCGCTTTGAAAGTGGGTCAAACGTTAAGGAAATGCATGGGCAAGAAACCCTGTTGAACAACCGTTTAAACATGTTTCGGAACCCTTGATCTTTGATCGCTCGCAGCGAATTTCATAAGGGAGCTCGATTGAATTCAATGTGAACATAAGAAGGATGGATCGATGAGCAGCAGAAGGGGACAAAGAGCGATAGAGATGACAAAAAAAAAAGGGGGGAAAAGAAAGAAAGATGGAATCGAGTTGTTGATGTTGGACACATCAGAACTTAAGACCACCACGAGGATCATGTTGAATGGGTTCAATTACAGGCGACAGCTGCTGGGTCGTGTCGCTTTTGTCTTCCACTGAATCTCTGCGAGTGCCATTTCGCTTTCCCCCTTGTTGCTGCAAGGAATCTTCGAGCAATTACAGGTCGGGTTACCACCATGCGACCTGGTGACATTTTAATCATCGTGTCACTGCTTGAATTTAGCTTTTATCTCATGATGTACAAAGGGCTTGGTTAAATGACAAATTATTTTGGTAGATTCTTTGATGGAAAAGGGCTGATTGGAGAGCCTGTTGTCTCGGGTCGGTCAAAAAAACACGTAGACACTCGGGGTTCCGCAGCGTGTCCTAGAAGATCAGGTGTTGGCCAAAGGATCCAGAGAGATCGGATAACACATAAAAGGAAATAGCAGGTGTGTCACATATTTTCGTTTTAGAAGAAATATCAATCTATTTTTTCCTTTCCGTAATCGGCTGATATACAAAGGTTTTGCTAAAGGCCCGGTCACACAGAGGGGACGCATGCGGGACGCACGGCCGGCGCATGGAAATTTTCCAATTTTGGCCAGTGCGTTGTCGTTCGCTAGGCGTGCGTCATCACTCGTTACTCGTTCGTCGAGCGCGCTGGACCAACGCTGGACCAGCGCTATGCATTCGTCGTCATTCGCTGTGTGCGTCTGGATTTTTTGAGCATGCTCAAAATTGTGCGCGGAGCTCGACGCATGAATGTACACGCCAAAGAAACGCCAGACGTGCGTTGAGCGCGCTAGACCAGCGCCAGACATACGCGGGGCACACGCCCTGTATACGCACAGCGCGCTAGCTACACGCTTTGCATTTTGTGTCAGCTCGCCAGCTTTTCCAAAATCATTACAAAAGTTAGCCACACGGCCTTTTCCGATTTCCAATTCGCTGGCCGTGCGTCGTAGAACGCGGTGCATGCGTGGACCATTCGTCCAGCGCGCTAGCAACACGCTGTGCATTCGTGGAAGTTGTTATCATGTGCGCTCTGGGTACGGTCTGTATGCGTACTGTATGCGCCCTGTATGCGCTCAACGCGCTAGCAACACGCTATGCATTTGGTGTCAAAAGTTGGGCGCACGACAACGCACTGGCCAAAATTGCAAATTTCCCATGCGCTGGCCGTGCGTTCCCCATGCGTCCTCCCTGTGTGACCGGGCCTTAAATGACAAATTATTTTTGTAGAGTCATTGATGGATAAGGGCTGATGGGAGTGCCTGTTGTCTCGGATCGGTCACAAAACACGTAGACACTCGTGGCATCTCAGTGTGTCCCAGAATATCCGGTGTTGACCGAAGGACAAAGAATTATTGGATTACGCCTCAAGGGGGAAAAAGGTGTTCCACATCTTATTATTTTGAAGTGTTTTTTCCTTTCTTAATCGGCTGATATGCAATGGGTTTGGCTAAATGACAATTATTTTTGTAGAGTCATTGATGAAAAAGGGATGATGGAAAGCCTGCAATGTCTCGGCTAGAGAAGACACGTAGACACTCGGGGTCCCTCAGTGTGTCCCGGAATATCCGGGGTTTGCCAAAGGACCAAGAAAGATTAGATAACACATAAAGGGGAAAAACTTGTCTTACATCTTATTATTTTGAAGTGTTTTTTCCTCTCTTAATCGGATGATATGCAATGAGTTTTGGTAGAGATATTGATGAAAAAGGGCTGGTGGAGCTAGATTCGCATTGTCTCGGGTAGAGAAAACACGTAGACCAGACGTCCCTCAGTGGGTCCCAGGTTATATGGTGTTGGTCGAAGGACCGAAAGAGAACAGATAGCACATAAAGAGAAATCAAAGGTATCCTTTCTTTTTATCAATTTGAAGAAACTACAATTTGTCTTCTCCTTTCTTAATCGGCTTGGTTGAATGACAATTTTTGTTGGTAGATTCATCGATGAAAAGGGCTGATGGGAGAGCTTGTTGTTTCGGGTCGGTAAAAAAAGAAACATGTATACACTTGGGGTTCCTCAGCGGGTCCCAGAATATATGGTGTTGCTCGAAGGACCAAGAGAGACCGGATAACACATAGCGAGAAATAAAATAAGTCTTACATCTATTTATCGTTTTTAAGAAACAGCAACTTGGACATTTTCATGTTTATCTGATGGATATTTTCATGCTTATCTGATGGATATTTTCATGCTTATCTGATGAATATGTGGAAAGAGCTTGTTTCAATTACCTATTATTTACGTTGTATCAGTAATGGGGATTGGCTGATGGGAGAGCCTTGTGTTTCGTTTTGGTAAACAAGAGTAAACACCCTCACCATTCCAGGGTGTTTCACTGGAGAATAATCATGGTAATTATTATAATAGTGATATTAATATTGATAATAATAATGATAATAATAATCTATGACTTTTGCAATGCGCCTAATCCATGTTAAATCAATACTCAAGGCGCACAATCAGAGTTTTAAAGAGAAAACATATTATATAAACCATAAACGTAAGGTAAAACTAAAAAAATGTCTTACATCTTATCGCTTCTAACAAGCCAAAACTTGAGAATCATAGCTAAGTTTTATGATAAATATTGATCTATTGAGCATCTAGAATGAGCATCGCTTATAAATAAGTAATTTCTTGTTTAGTGCTTATCTGTTTTTCAGATCATTTAATACATTTTGTTTTTCAGCAAACAATACAAAAATAAGATGAAATGTGTAAAACGGAAAATATTTGCATGTTTTGGCAAGCGTTGTGTACCCTCAACCCCAACCTGACATTTATTCGTCGTAATTGGGTCTGAATGATGACATTCCGAGGTAAAACCATTTAGGTGTAAATTCAAGCTTTATTAGGACATGCAAGAAGCGATTTTCGACTCTATCATAATCATGTACAAGATGATTGGTTAACATTTCAAGGCCTCGAGGGACAGGTTTTCCTCAAATCAAGTTGTTACGTGTGAAATCAACCGTTTGATGGAGCTCGGCTTGGTAGAATGAGGAGAGGAACATGAATAGAATGTTTATGGTGACCACGTTACCATGTCAAAGGATATGCAAATCGTGCTTAAAGCTGTAGGTTGCATTTTTTTTATTTATAAAGAAGACCTTTTGTGAGTCACATATGACATGATGTGACAGGTCTCTCGTTTCTGAATCACGGAGACTAAAGTTAAAATTTGCCCTGAAGGTATTTCTGCTCATAAAAGGAAAGATAGGTTGTCAGATTTTATATTCCCAAAACAAAAGTTTTGGGTCATTTAATAAGCAAAGCTAAACGTTTTAATCAAAATTAATGCTACGGGCGATATTCGTAATCTTTCGTAACAAATTAAGAGATAAAAATAATACGGAATGGAGAAAACGAACAACTTTGTGGTTTTAACCTTGGCATCGCAATTAAGTAGAAACCTAATTCTGATGAGGAGAGGAAGAATAAAAAGAAGCTGAAAAACAAAAGGAACAGTTATTTGTCACTTTAAAAAAAGATGCGGTAACTTACTAATTGACAGACGTGTTGACCTGCAGAACAACACGAACATGATAAACAAAATGGTTATGATGACCACGTTACCATGTCAAAGGATATGCAAATCGTGCTTAAAGCTGTTTGCTAAAGAAAAAACACCAAGATTTTTCGTGAGTCACATAGTACATGATGTGACAGGTCTCTCGTCCCTGAATCACGAAGACTTAAGTTACAATTGCCCTGAAGGCGTTTTGGTCATAAAAGGAAACATAGGTTGTCATATGTCATATTCCGTGATTGTTTATCAATGTAAACGAATACATAAACTTTGAAAAAAAAGGTTTTGTCGAATTTGATAAGTAAAGTTGAAAGTTTTGATTATAATTGAAGCTACGGGCGATATTCGTGATCTTCTGTACAAAATTAAGATATGAAAATAATACGGGAAGGAGAAAGCGAACAAAATTGTGGTTTTAACCTTGGCGTCACAATCAAGTAGAAACCAAATGCTGAAGAGGAAATGAATAAAATAGAAGATAAAAGAGCATTTAAGTTTTCATTTATAGACGTTGTGACAACTTTACTTATTGACAAATTTTATCTGCAAGTCGATCAGAAAAAGAGATAAAACCGAAATTGAGCTTTCAAGTGTCATTGTGGTCAGAGCCATATTGACCTACAGTACCACACGAAACGGAAGAGAAAGAACGAACAGGTCGTTGATCAATAACAAATCTGGTGAACAACCGTTCGACTAGGAGTTCATTGGCCATTGTGACATAGGGTTTCGCTAAGAGCAACACTCACAATCTAGCTCGTTTGCTAACAGCCGGAAGGGCATTAACATTAAGGCAATAACATGGTTCAGGTTGATAATCGACATGCCAAGCGCAATATGAGTTTAAAAGTTGATGTGAAATAATTGGTACTGATGGTGATTGCTGAAAGGGAACTAATGTGGAGAGGAGAGTGGGTGATATAGAGATCAGTCAGAACGAGAGGATGGTAGAGAGAGAGAGAGAGACAGACAGAGAGTGAGAGAGAGAGAGAGAGAGAGAAAGAGAGAGAGAGAGAAAGAGAGAGAGAGAGAGAGAGAGCCAATGGGGGGGGGGGGGTGGGGTAAAATAAGAAGCTGACGAAAGAGACAACAATAATAGTGAACAACCTGACGAGCTGAGAGTGACATTAGCCATTGGCATATAATCATACTGAGAGAAAAGTTACAACGTTATGGCAAAGTCCCATCTTAATATAAATGGAAAATCCCTAAAAAAACCCAGCCTAAATGGCTAAATAAAAATATACGACGGAGAAAGGTGGGTCACAGACACACCAAATGATGGATAAGCCTATATGTTCACATTTTAGCGAAAGTAAGGTTGTTTGAACAACTGAAATCTTACATGATACATTGGTTACAAATGCCTATATTCTTCCTCACAATTATGGAAGAAAAACCCTGATTTTTTTTGCAAGATACAACAAAATGGTCTAAAATTGGTAATCATGGCAAATGTCATGTTGATAGGCGCTCACAGGAATCCCAACAAACAAGGTGTAAATTATCATTATCTCGGAGAGTTAAGAATCAAGAAATGAAATAGGACAAAAATGCAAATATCAACATCATGCAGTTAATATGCAGTTGGTAAATAGATATGTCCTGAACTTAACTCACACATCACACACCAAACAAAAATGTGTATCTATACATTCTCATTAATAAATTCGGAGAAAAATTTGCAAAATTCCTCGTTTTTTCAGATTGCAAATTGCTGGAATGACATTTTCGAATACTTGCAAGAAATGGTACATACACTCATTGTATTCGATATGACTGCCCTACACCCAAGTTCAGAAGCCTCTTGAATATAAAATCCCATATCTCATTTCGATATTATTGCAGTTTTTGAGCAAGGTAAAGTGAACAGTTTAAATGGCAAATTTTAAAGAAGGGGAACACCCTTTCCAAGTACAAAAATTCCGCTATGCCATTAACCTCTTGGGCTCGGAGGCCAAGGTAAAATATAAATTGATTTAGCTGAGTGACTTGAATAAGCTTCCACCGATTGCCATGATGGTTTTCCTTTTCATTTTGAATGTTAGCCTCTCAGAGATAATGAAAATAGCCTGCTTTAGAGTCAACGTCTAAATGGAAGGGCAAATATTTTGCAATAATTTAACTTGAAAGTTGTTTTTCTCCATGCGGCTGGGAGCAATAATCAAATTCATATACATTGCAGATTCATAAAGATTGCCCTTTCTCAAATGGTACAGGCTCAGTACTAGGGAAGGTTGAGGGAAGAGGAATACGAAACTGCCAATAAGTCAGGCAAGGGAGTACTTCGATGCTCCAATCGCAAAGCATCACATAATCAGGTTCAAAATGTGTTCAGTCTGAAGAAGAAAATAATTGTGCAATGTTGTGAACTGCAGTAATCAGATCATAGGTCCTTGTCAGCTCTGTCATGTACATGATTTGCATCATCCCTTTATATTATTCTGTAATCATGTGCCTTAACTAATCATTTTTGTATCAATCAATTTTATCTGAAAATCGTCAAGAGATTGATTTTTATTCATTTACGTTTTGAAAGTTAATTGCTTAAAAAAAATAAGAAAAATAATAGTAGAATGGAATCTGATTGAAAGTACAGGTGATGAAAATGTTTAACAGTACGATTGAAATGCTTAAGATGTTCATAAATTTCAAATCACAGATTAATGAATAATTGCTCTGACAGTGTTAGACCATTTGTGTCCTAAGTTGCCGAGTTCAAAAACAAGTCGATACGAGTAAGGCATTACTCATCATTAGCAAGTCCCTCGGACAGGACTAAAAGCCAATTGTCCGTTAGCAGTCAGGTAAAACAAACCAAAAACAACATCATGCTGCGTTGGTTGACTGATACCTGGATAAACGATCATCCAGTGTACAGCCATTGATATGCAACAGAGACAACCAGACGATGTTGAATAACCGGAATCTATGGCCACTGGGGTGAAATTCGACCACGATGATTTTAAAAACAAATCCACTGACGGCTTATACATCATGCTCAAGTTCAAGCCAAACAAAATCGTTGCTAGGTCATAACCAAGAGATGGATATAGCTGAAATCGATTGGAAATGAATTCCTTTTCTCTTATATTGCAAAGGTTCTCAAAATCCCATCAGTTAGTAGAGCCATCACTATGGAACGATTGTGGTGCAGAAATGAAATTGCGCTTACAATTCCGATTATGACGAGAAGAGGAGATTCGGATGTAGCAATCGGAGGTGGTCTATTGTTCTATTAATGACAGGTCTCAGCCTTACAAAAAATATGGTAGCTAAACACCAGGGATGTTGATATCGGTAAATCAAAATAGTTTTTGGTATGTTTGTACATTTATGCGATCTTTTGTTGACATTAATTTGTTATAAAAGGGACTTGGTAACATTTTTCAGATTAGCGAACATGGTGTTTATAGAGTTAGATATACAATTAAAGATACACAATAATTGATGATAAACATTTGGAAAAACTGATCTGATTGATTCCTCAATCCGCCCAACTATGTTATTACAATTGAATTGAATTTTGGGTGAATGTATATATTCACAAAACAATGAAGTGGCGCTATATGCATGATTCCAAACATTTAAATGTTTACATATTTTTAGAAGCCTGTTTTATGTCTTATTTTGATGGAAAAACGGTTGGGATGATTCAAAAATTGGTTGGGAGATTTTACTACTGTTAGAGGGAATTACATATTGCGCCTTCAAAGAAAACCATAATTTGTTTGTGGTTTAAGAATGTTTTCAGGATTTGTTTGCATGTAAGAGGGTTAGTAGAGTAGAAGCAATATGATAAGTCATATTTCATACCAAAACTAGGCAGTTTTTCCTTCAACCCTCAACAATGTTCCCGTTGATGGCCTTTGTCAGAACATATGATTGTATGTTTGTCCAGTTATTTCGATTTTCTGTACCCTATACATATAACATCGTTGGTAATTTCACATTGGTCTCAACTAGGAAGTTGTGCCCCTCCCTCACTCAAGGTAGAAGAGAGAGAGAGAGAGAGGGAGAGAGAGAGATAGAGATAGAGAGAGAGATGGGTAGAGAGAGGGAGGGAGAGATAGAGAGATAGATAGAGATAGAGAGAGAGAGAGGTGTAGAGAAAGAGAGAGAGAGGGTGAGAGAGAGAGATAAAGGGAGGAGGGAAGATATAGAGAGAAAGAGAGAGAGAGAGAGAGAGATGGGTAAAGAGAGAGAGGGTGAGAGAGGGAGAGAGATAGATAGATAGAGAGAGAGAGAGAAAGAGAGAGAGAGAGAAAGAAAAGGATTTGTTCACTCCGCGTGATATATTTCGTCTACCTCATTCTTCTCCTCTCCTTCCAAAGCACCCATCCTCTCGAGCTGTCACGTAAATATCTACCTGCATGGGAGTGACGTCATAGAGTTACGCGGGATAATCCGTTCCGACTTGGTTGTTTGAATGATTTTTATCTCATCGATCAAGTACACTTCCAATCCAATCCCACTTACATTAATGGTCAGGAAGATACATTGCCTTTTCTTGGCGGTAGAATAAACCACCCATAAATCACTGTAACAAAGCAAAGCGTATCAGGGGTATAAATAGCCACTGGCGATTTGACCAGTAGCACGTTGCAATTCGTTTGGGATGTAGATGTGGAAGTACAGGCAATCGAATGAAAGATTAAGGTATAAGAAGACAAAACAACAAGCTACAAAAATACGCACTTGAAAGCCTCGTTCTGTTATGAAGCGTTCCCCCTTTTTTGTTGAACGTGTAAATTAAATGAATGGACACTGCGCGGAAAAAAAGACTGTATACTTCAAATTTCCAATCCTAAGCTTTTTCTTTCTTTTTTCTTCAGGTTCTACCAAAGATTAATACTCCTTCTAAAGAACAAATAATTATTCAGATTTGGATGTCGAAATAGCTAGGCGCCCTATGCAATTAACACAGCACTCCTGCTTCAAAGCTTATCCTTACTCTCCGACCTACGTATAGTTTAAAGGGGGTGTAGCATGACAAATACTGGTTAACGCCATTTACGACTTCTTTTGGACAACTGCACGTTAACGAACGGACTTGCTTAACGGTCAGCGCGCTAGCGTTCACTTATCAGACCCGTCTCCCCACGCTTCGATTTCGCGTATGTTGCACGCACGTGAATACTGCGGTCGCGTCGTCCGTAGTCGTATAATAGGGACTTTTAGATTTGCACGTTTTCAGCTTTGACTGCAACGTGTGACGTCATTTTAAGGCACTGCGCATGCGTCACGTCGTCTCAGTCGGCGATCGAGAATGCGTCAACCTTGATTTTCCTAAATCTAGTACGATACTAGTATATGCCGCGTGCGCATAAAATATACAGTTCCTCAGGTAGACAAAGGAACATCCCTTCCCTGCTATTATGTACAAATGTGTAGAACAAGTGTCACATGCATATTCACCTGTTCTACACATTTTTACATAAGAGCAGTGAAGGGATGTTCTACCACAGCAATAGGCCATTTTCGTAATGTAACCAAATTTAATGCATGGGTCTTTGTGAAGTGCCTCAATACAAACTATTTCATTCACCTGTTAAGAATAATAGTAGGCCTATTTCAATAGACAGAATCCTAACTGCATACATTAGTTGTTGCCACGTTGGACAAACATTATGGCTTGACCTACCTAGCAACACTTAATATATGCAGTTGCATTCTGACTATTGAAATACTACTATTCCTATCAGGTGATTGAAATAATTTGTATTGAGGCACTTCACAAAGACCTATCCATTAAATTTGGTTACATTAAGAAAATTGCCTATTGTCGAGGGTAGAATGTGGAACTGTATATTTTGTCCTCTTTCTTTGTCTGTCATGTAATTCATAGTGTTACTTCCTGCATACATGTATATCGTCGAGTGCAATCTAAAAGATTTCTAATTGTAGTCAACATGGGCAGTTGAGTACGTTGACACGCATGATCAGTCGGCGTACGTCGTGTTCTCGTCCAATCAGTAGGGACTTTTAGATTGAGTGGACGAGAACACGACGAACGCCGACTGATCATGCATGTCAACGTACTTAATTGCTCATGTTGACTACAATTAGAAATCTTTTAGATTGCACTCGACGATATACACATGCAGATGACAAAGAAAGAGGACAAAATATACAGTTCCTCATTCTACCCTCAACAATAGGCCATTTTCGTAATGTAACCAAATTTAATGCATAAGTTTTTGTGAAGTGCCTCAATACAAATTATTTCATTCACCTGTTACGAATAATAGTATTTCAATAGTCAGAATGCAACTGCATATATTAATTTTTGTAGGTAGGCCAAGCCATCATGTTTGTCCAACCTGGCAACAACTTATGTACGCAGTTCGGATTCTGTCTATTGAAATACTATTATTCTTTTCAGGTAAATGAAATAATTTGTATTGAGGCACTATACACAAAGACTTATGCATTAAATTTGGTTACATTACGAAAATGGCCTATTGCTGTGGTAAAACATCCCTCCACTGCTATTTGTAAAAATGTGTAGAACAGGTGAATATGCATGTGACACCTGTTCTACACATCTTTACATAATAGCAGGGAAGGGATGTTCCTTTGCATACTTGAGGAACTGTATATTTTATGCGCACGCGGCATATACTAGTACCGGTACTAGATTTAGGAAAATCAAGGATGACGCATTCTCGATCGCCGACTAAGACGACGTGAAGCATGCGCAGTGCCTTAAAATGACGTCACACGTTGAAGTCAAAGCTGTCAACGTGCAAATCTAAAAGTCCCTATTCTAAAAGTCCCTAATTCCCGAGTCAGGCTACGGGAAAGACACGTAGTCTCGTCATGTTACACCCCTTTAACATTCATGAAATCAATCTTCGGGATATTCTAAAATGTCCCTGAGGACGTTTAAGGTGGGACCTTTATAAGCACCCTATGGCACCTGACTTTAAGATGTCAGATAATGTGCGATTTTAAGCCCAAAGAAGCCATCAAGTTCACTTGGGAAAGAGTAGTACTTAAGGGAAACCACACTAAAAAGAACAATTAGTGTAGGTATTCTGAAAAATGAGATGTATTCCTGCCCTTTGCTGTACAATATTTCTCACGAAAATGTACAAGATATATACAAACATGAGGATATTCTTGGCATGATATGATGCCTTTAAGCACGACATCGGTGCAGCCATTTTCTTGAAAATGTGACGTACCAGGTGAAGTTGTATAACACAACCTTTATTTTTCAATGAGTAAAAACTCATAGCTGAGAAGATAGAAACTATATTTGATGATAACAGGGGATAAATTGTAACTAATTTAATTAAAAAGTACTAAAATATAGCAGTTGAAATTTCCATTTCATTTATGAGAAACCTTCACCCAGGAGAGCACCAGGTTATTAATGCAATTTGCGTTCCAGCAATTGTAGTACAATAGATAATAGGACACATACCTGGGAAGGAAGCATTCATAAATGTGAATACATTTTACTTGATAAACGTCTTTACAAAATACATCACGTTGTCAAGAAAATGGCGATGCCCATGTCGTGCTGAGAAACTGTACATTACTTTTGCGTTACGCGTCTCTCATACACTTTAGTGGGGAATCGTATGGACAGGAATATAATAAATCTCTCAGAATAAGTAAACTTATTTCTTGGGGTGAGGTTTCCTTTAAACTAGGGACGATTATAGCTTGCTCCACCTAACAACACATATTAAATTCAATTTGCATTCTGACTATTGGTATACATCGTGATAGGTGAATGAAATAATTCGAACCGAGGCACTTAAGTATAACATTTGGTTATACTGTATTACGAAAAAGGCTTAATATTCTCATCAACTTCAAATTAACATCATGACTTAAAATTTTCGCCGATTATTATCTTTGAAAACAACCATTACTACTTACACCCCCAAAGTTTAAAACTGCAGCATACACTATGCACCAACAGCAATCTGTTATGCCTATAGTAGTATATAGTATTATTATTGCAACAGTTCCTTTGCACCGTTTAACGGTAGACGATAAAGGGTTGCAGAAATGTTTTGGGCTTTTTACTGGGTCCTTCTTTTGAGGATTTAAAGTTCAACATAGCATGCAGGGTGCAATGTGATGTCATCACGGAGTATTCACAGTACAACACGCTGCTGTCAACCTGTGGAAGATATGCAGGGGGAGGACTCGCGTGGCAACGGTGCGTGAAGCTGATGTATAAATGAATTTCAATACTGCCCCTTCTCTTGTACTGTTCTCGTTTCCCCACCATTGACAACTCAATTAAATAAGGGCTCTTCAATATTGTATACGTGTTTTAGCATGTCAGTACAGTGCTAATACGAATGGACTGGTCGGATAAAGGAATGGCAAATTAAATTTGTATTACAAATACTCAACAGGCCGCAGCCTTTCATTCAAAGTCGTATACATGTCGACTGAACGTTTCAGTATTATATTGTTATAATATAATATTTGAGCATATCTGGCAATCGTCCATTAAAGGAAGCAAGACATTTCTAAATTTCAGAAATACTAATCTCGAGCATCGTTATAGTTCCAATATTTATAAGAATATATAACTACTTATCATATGGGATCAAGTGTTACAACAAAAACGACAAAGCATTTGTAAATAAATTCACCTGGTACTAAACAAAAATATTAGCCGAAGTAATTTCAATTTCATTTATTTATTACACAAATGGGAAGCATATAAACAAGTACCAAGTACAATGAGTGTCAATTGTAGAATCTTCAAATTCAAACCAAAATACAGATACAGAGGGCCTGCTTTTCTTTCTCCTAAAATAAAACTTCATCCAAACACCTCTTAGGGAGAAAAGCTTTTAACACCGATCCATGAATCATTGTGCGTAGGACAACGATTATTCCCGTTTAGGTAACCATGATAGAGCAATTATGGCCCAATAATGTCCTTCCATCCTCTATATAAGAAAAAGATATACAACAACACGTTGATATAATCGAGCTTCAAGAGAAAAACAAAAACCAATTTAGCATTGACTACAGAGGTTCTTAAAACTCTCAACTGCGGCTAAGGGCAGTACGCCTTGGCTTTTATTTCTCGAGGAAATCAGGCTACAGTTGCCTGGCGTAACGTCGCCTTTCTTGCACGTATTTATCGATCTTGCTCCAAGCGATCCAGTTTGTTTGAAATGGTCACACAAGATTTTTCACCATTTATTTAGATAGGTTAAGGTTATATATCATACAAAAACTCTTAAAAGATATATCAAGAATCTGTCCTTGAACTTTTATGACCAAGATGCCGAGGTACATTCCCAAATTTAGAATATATAACGTAATTGGACACTTTAATCATATAGCCTTATAACCGTTCTTCGATCAATTATAACTTTCTATCATTGACTTTATCGTCTGTCAAATTTCAGTATTTCAATGATGACATAGAAAAGTGTTTTAGTTCTCTCTCTCTCTCTACGGTGGAAAGTTATATTCATCCAAACTTCTTGACGTATGAGAGTCCGTTTGAAATGTTAACGTACTTATTTACTTCTATACACATACCATCGGGAGACTAAACTAGATCACGTAATTGCACCACAATCTGAATGATACATGCTGGTCAATTAGAAGTTACACGAAACTGCAAAGGTGCAAAAACAAAAAATAACCAAAGAAAAGGGAATCTCAGAGTTCAGTTGTACTTAACCACCATTCACAAGGCATACATTGGTCATTATATGTAGGAAATCTGTCTGGAGTATCGCTCAATTTAAAAGCTTTTAGAAAAATCAATGGAATTTCAAAGCTGAAAAACAACTCAAATATTTACGGGTGCTTCGCCCTCGTGTTTTGTCACACAAACTTGAGAAGCACATAGGCACCGTTTTGAGCGTCGATGACAAGTTCTTTTCGTCAGCGTCACGAATCCCAGCGCGCGTGCAAGATGTGGACATGAACACTTCAACAAGAAAGAAAAGACAAGGTTTATTTAATAATCCTTTCACGCTGAACAGAAGGTAAAGGTGGAAAATGAATGAGGAGTATTTGTACATGACGCGGACAGATGATGAAGATCTCGACGCGGCTGAAAGTGAAAGCTAACATTGGGGTTCGCTTGGCGGGCCGTCGGGGTTAAGCGCGGGAAAAGCAGAATAGTAAGAAAAGAAAGAGAGTGGTCTGCCGGGAGTCTATTATCACTTGAGTGCGTGACCAGGTATAATGGCAGCTTGTCTCAGCGGACACAGGCCGTCAACTCTTAAGTGATCTTAAAGGAAGAATCCAAAACCTCTCTACTGTATGGAAAACATGACGTATGCAGGCCCTCTTAACCATGATCCACTTTTGTTCTTGAGTTCACTGTCAGAGGTAGGCAGTAATCGTCAAATACTGTTCTTCATGCAGCAACTCTCAAAATCAAACGAGTGGTTTTGATATTATGAGATGAAGTTCATTATAAATTGCATTTGGTATCATCTAGACTTAACTTCAAGCAAATTTGTCTCTCATAGCTTACATATTCAGTATCATTATCATTGTTTTGGTTGGGGAATTTATTATTACCATTTTTCTTGTACAGTTCTTTTTCTGAAAAAAGATCTACTACTATGATAACGACTTACTTTTATATGGTACTTCACAAACACAAGACATCAAAGTCCATTCCACAGTTTTAAACATTTTCTAGACATATTTGAAATACAAGGGACGTTTCTTTCTTCAAGGTTTCTACTACAAAATGTCCACATCGGACAAACCTTACAACCTATTTCTCCACCTTCCCAAGTACTCAACCTTTTTTCTCTATTATAAAGTTTAATCTCAGCTTCTTCCTTAATCTTAAAAAGCTCAACAGAAACCCTCCTATCATGGAAAGGTGTAAATTTCCGACAATTTAAAGCTTAAAACTGTCGGAACAAACAACACGAATGGGATATCAAATTCAATATTCAATAAAATATGTTCATTGTACATCGATGCGAACGTCATTATTTAATACATCATAGTCGTCCCCATAGATTAGATACTGTCAGTAGCACATGTCCAAACTAATTGTATTGACCGGCAAATCAGCCAGTTTCTTATACTATCTTGTATCCAATCACTTGCAATATTTGCATCATATGCCAATCACAAAGTCTTGAAATTGATTTTCGCAAGAGGAAAACTCACTTTAAGAGCATCTCGCTTTTTAGATGAATTAGAAATATGCTAAAAGCAAGCGTACAGGTGTAGTTATATTCCTGAGAGAGATATTGCTGAGATTGAATTTCATCCACAAGTTTGGTAAAAGTGACATTAGGGACTTTTAGATTTGCGTGGACTGAAACGTGTGACGTCCATTCAAGGCAGTGCATTAAAAGGACGTCGATCGTAGCAATCCACGTTGTCGTTGTGCAAATCTAAAAGTCCCTAATGACCCGTTGACTATACCCGGCTCCAGTAGGCAATGTGTTAAAGCGGACTGTTTCAACCAATGACAGGTCACAAAATAAAAGTATACCCTTATTTTATGAAGAAAAAGTAAAAATATCATAATATGAAACAAAACAGTGTAAAATTAAGTCGAGTGAATTATAACTTTCAGGAAATACAAACAAAATAGGCAGTTTTGTTCATGGTCTTTAGTCATAATCTGTAATTGAAATCAAATTTCCTTTTAACAAAAGATGCAATCAGTTGAGCTGCAGTACATAATGCGACTAAATCTAACGTGTGAACTACCTGCAAATTAAATACTCCTTCGTTTAAAATTTAAATATTCAGCCCCTTAAAAAGTTCTTGGAAAAGCTCTTTCATGCAGCGTATTAGACACATCTTGATCTATATTTTTTCCCCATCGATTTTTGTGGTAACGTCTGATTTTCCGTTTCTAGAGCAATTTTTCTGATTGAGTTTTTATTAGTGAATAAAGCAGACGTAGTGGAGTCTGTCTGACATTAAATTCAATCCATTTATGACTCAGTTCATTTTTCCATTCTGTCAAACCCACATGAAATATAAGCAGATCTTGATCGAGAAATATCCTCTTCACAGTATGGGTTGCATATTCAGGGTCTTATCTTTATCTAAGACTGGCAGACGTTGGTGGAATTTCTCAAGCAAAAGATGGGTTGCATTTTTTTTACTGCTAGACACTGTAGTTGCCATCCGACATGAATGCCGAACATCACGGATTATTTCAATACATAATATTACAGTGGGTCATATAATCTTTTATACTTTCGCAGTAATAATCAAATTTACCAGAACATAATGGAGCATTATGGAATTAAAATGCAATTAACAACAATATACTATAGAATTCATTTTCGTGTCACAGTCCGCAAAGTGGCTATATAACGTAACTGATGTTCAGCAGGGAGCCTCATTTGATTTTGTTCTAAGAGGCTTCGTTCGGGTCTGTCAGTCTTTCTTGCATGAGTGATTTGTGGATTATAACAGATTGCAGTAGATTACGACACATTGCCGAAGATTTCTGCTCTCCTTTTCTTGGATTTATCAAGGGCAGCCTCATATACAGGCACGTTAAATGCATATTGGCCAATGCGGTTCGTATATATATAATTATATATTGGTAGGGAACCATTTACAAACTGTCAATACCTCTTCATAGTTATATCATATAACATCTTTCGATGCTTTTTCGACCCGGCCTAATTCTTAATCCTTATCAATTATCTCCTCTTCCCTATTTCGTTTTTCCTTCTATCCCCTATCTATCACACCGTTCAAATACATATCATGCTATTCTCATCCCTTGTATTTTATTCTGATCATTATAATAAGAAGAACAAATGTTCCAGAGGAATCCTTTTTGATGCACAAAAAGAATTGAATGATAAAGAAAACACCCGTAACATTTGAAATCATAAAGTCAGGTACAAGTATGATACACCAATAACAAAATTCATAGACTCTAAACCATAAATAAGTAAATCTATAAATACATTATTGATAAATGAATAAATAAATAAATATATATATATATATATAAGCTGCACAACCATTATTCTCTCATTTCCTCTCGCATTATATATTTCTCACCAATACACATCTAACAAATATAGGTACGCAGCGATCCACAAGATGTCATGACTCAAGTGTCTCTGTCTTAAGACCCGTTTAGTCGCAGAGACAACTCCGGATTAATTGCTCCTTTATGATAAGCACCTTATCCTAACTTCAGATTGTCGTTGGGCTACGGAAAATGTCAAGCGTTCAACGAATATGTTTTCCCGTTTCCTTCGTGTAATGAAAGAAAATCCAGTCAATGAAATGGTGCCTATCTTGAGGGCTTGACGGAATGAGTTTAATGGGCCGTCCGACCCCTCTTGTTTCACCTATACCTCATATGACATGAAAGCACCCTGCACGTAGTCTGCAGGAGCAGACTCTAATTGACACTTTACCACAATGTATAAAGGCTTGAGCGGAGCCTAGCTCTTATGTTTTATGTATTATGTCTTATGTCTTATGTTTTATGTATTACATGTTATACCAATGGAAAACAAATTTCTGTATTATATTATGGACAATAAATCTTGAATCAATGATTGGCTGTACAGGAGCAGCGAGAGTACAGAACGTATACAGTATGCCACCAGTACATAGTCTCATTATAGTCTTATAGTGCAGACATTGTTTTAAAAAAAACACCGAATAACAAGGGTTTGTGCCTGCAAACGTCACAAGTATATAGACAACACGTTCAGGTGCATCCATAGAAGGGTGGGGTGGGTGACTCTTCCGATCACAAATTATCCTTTCGAGAAATCGACAAACTTTAGAGCTAATTACCAAATTTAGTTTAGAATTGGGATTTTACTTTGCGTTGAGGAATGAAAATGAAAATTAGCAATTAAATCTAAAATTATCACACCTGATTGTTGCTGTATTACACAATAAACACACACACAAACACACACACACCAGCCCATACACGCATCCCCCCCCCCAAAAGTGAACCCAAGTTGTGCGAAAAGTTTTCGTTCACATCCTCCTTTTGTTGTATCCATGGACTGATAAACTTTTAAAAACTGGGTCGGAACGAAAAAAATACTATGGAGCTGTTTTGATTTGTGATTAGCGAAGTGTTATAGGAATTTTCTAAATCAATATGTACAAAGTTATAGGATAACTGACAAACCCAAAATGTATGAATACAGCAGACATTACACAAAACAATGTTGCGAGTAGCTTTGATGGTATTGAAAATACATGTTTATTGCGAGCCATCTGTTTCTTCTGAAAAACAAAGTGCATGATTTACAGTGTGTCAGAGCACGTGTGAATACATCCAATACACAGTCTCTTGATATTAAACGTCCCCTACAGCCGCTATTCCTTAGATTCAAAACATGACGGGTAAACCTCCCCACCCCCATTGCGCCCCTCTCCCACCCTCGCCGTGACCCTCTGGGCTAAAAACACATTGATTATCACCAAATTATGCGGACAATTTTCCGGTCGTCAAATTTTATCGAATGCAGGGGGTGGAACTAACACGTACTTGCGTCAGTGCAGGCGTCCAGGTATATATTGACTACCCCATCCACCGTCTTTCTTTCACTCCATCCCCTCCTTTTCTCTCCCTATCCCCTCTCTCTCTTTCCCTTTTCTTCCCTTTCCTGTCCCCTCCTTCATCACAATTTTTGTCACACTTGTTATCGACGTTTTAAGCAGAGGTTTTTTTTACTATTACTCACGGGTGTCCGAGACCCAACGGAAAAGTGAAAGCTCGTCTTGATGATAAACTGTGTTTTCATTATTCCGGCACAGAGGTTTTTTTTATCGTTTTGTATGCAGTTGAAGAATCAATGTGTATCAGTACATCATCTTTCGTGAGCTAGAAAATTATCAATGGACACGTTTTATTGTTTTGAAAAGTGTGCTAGATCTATTGATTGAGGGTTGACTCTTAAATTGTTAAATCAAACAAGTAAAATATTTTCTGTTTCATTTATTTTGCATGATTGATTAGGTATTTATTAAAAATTCTTTCTCTCTCTCTCTCTCTCTCTCTCTCTCAGAATACAATCCGCTATCGAATGCATGAAGCTTTATCGACACAAGTATTATGACAGCGTTTAGAAACATTAGTATTAAGCGCTATCTAAATGTTACCGACATCATTCGTAGTAGTAGCAGTAAAATGTATACTTAACATTTTGTGGAGCTTTCCGAAATAAATAGTTGCCCATTGCCTTTGTTTAAAGTTTTCCGGCTAACCCACAATAATATTGGCCTAAATTCTGAATTAAAATACTTAAAATATAATTGTTTCGTCCTTGCTGTTACCATTAATATTCCACATGCTAAAATATCTACCTTTTCTAGTTTAAGAGACACATGTATATATCACAAAATTCTTCGTGATACCTTTAATAACTATGAATTCTACCAATTCTAAAGAGCTGGTATGTATTTTTGTTATTATTAAAAAAATACTCAAACCAACAACAACAAACAAATAAACAAACAAACAGACCATCACTTCAAATTCACAAAATTTGAATGCATCTGCAGACACCGTGCTTTTCGCTGATTCATATCGTCCAATCCCCAACAAGCAAGCAATTACTTGTCTTTGGGGAAAGCGAAAATGATGATTTTCCAGTACCTCAACAACATGTTGCTATCAATTACATTGTCCTTTGGATTGGCTATCGGCTGCGATCCCTGAGGAGAAACAAAGTTAGAATAATGTGATCTACCTTATAGATTTTTGTCATAGGGGAGATATTGGTAGGGGATATTCGTTACAAATTTGAGATGGTTGTTTTGGGGGTAATGCAATATGTTTTCTGACCATCGTATTGAATAATCTCTTGTATTTCTACGTATATATCGATTCGTTAGCGTTAACCCCCTATCCTATGTAGGCCAAATGGGAAATTTAAACGTAAATGTTTTACTCGTAACAGAATACATGGAATACATGTCACTGGAATATCATCAGTTTCGAATGGTCAATTTGTTTCGTCAGATCTTATGGAACATTGTCAGAGCAATTTGAAGTTTGTTTTTTCGAGTGGCTTTTTTTAATCATGACTCTCTAACCCTTGCTGTGGTTCATGGTCTGATGTTTTATTTATCGAAAATTCTCTTCCTTTTTGTTGTTTTGTTTTTATTTCGGTGTAGCAATTAAGCTAGAAATACAATGTATAACACAGTGCGTCTACACGGGATACGACGCGTCGTAATAGTTATTATACAAATCAATAGAAAGGACAGCAAAAAGCCAAATCGTCCTATTTTTTGTGTGGATAACTCTACTTTACATCTGAGCGAGATTTACTGTATTAAACACCACGTATTTTTTTGACAGGGTTAGTAGGCACTAAATATGGCCAACACATGCTCTGTCTTGTTGCTTCGATAGGTTATACCTATTGTCCCGAATACAGCAGGTAAGAATGCGTGATGTTACTGCAAACCTCACTCAGATCTATCCTCACCATGGAAGCCTGAATTTAAAAGTCTACTTTACGTATGTGGGTATTATTTCACTTCTTTCTATTTTATGCGATTTTGCTGATTTGACTTGATTATGATTAGAAAACACATACAAGACTTTGATCGAGTACAGAATATTTTTTTCCGTTTTCATCTCATACCAGTGCTGCACATTGAACAAAGACAAGCACAATATTAATATGTACCAACAAGTATTGTTACTTAAAACGTGGATATACCAAGTAAACAACTAAACAAGTAGCTATACCCCAAAATTGGTGTCAAGACCTTGAACATGTTTTGCACACGCTGTGTATATTACGCTTTAGATAGTGTGTAACCCATCCCTTAGTTGTACTTGATTAAATTGATTGAATAGGAAAGTACTGCCTACGAGTCACTTTCCAGTCCGAGGTCAGTTGTACTCAGGCTAATTAATAATGGCAACTAAACACAACATTGAACTTGCTGACCGTGCGTGGGATTCTCTCTTAAACCTTGGGGTAATTGATTAAGTCGCTTCTTAAATCGGTACGACACTGCCTGATGGGGTCAGGCTTGCAATTGTACACGGCCAGATTTATCCTGGTCATCATACCTAATTGGCCGGTAATTTTTCTCATTGAGTCCACGGATCAAAAGAGAATGCTTTACAGTTAAACTTGGATTGTGTGGATTAAATGGAAACGTTTTAACCTAATTGTGATAAAAAACAGTATAAATCGTGAGTGGGTGTCTTGAAATTGGTGCAGCATTCATCGCACGGTCACAAGAATCGAGGCTATAAAGTGTTATCATTTAGATATTTATTTTAACTGGTATTCAATACCTTGCTAATTAGGAGAGTTCATAGTAATTAATTATAAATAGTCCGAATTTATATACAGAACCAATAATAGCTGATTCTTTTCATGATGCTCCGTGACGCTTAAATTATATAAATACTTTCAATTATCTATTAATTCAATTTACCCGAATACTCAGTAACAAAGAAAATTTTACATTATATCATTATAATGTCTTTATGAGCATGCATTCCCATCATTATGGAGGTAATTGGCAAAATTCATTTAAAACACGTTGCTAATTGTTATCTTCCAGATAAATGACAATTCCTTCACCTTGCCTTCGCCTCATTCCCAAAGGAGTGCAGACACGTCTACTCGAGTTCCAGACAACGGCACCATCATCATTATCAAACAATGCGAAAATATGGCGCCTTGGTCAACTTAGTATAAATAATGAGAAAAACGCGTTGCACTTAGGGATGTTTTTTTCTGTTCTTTTATCTTCTTCCAGTTTGTCAGTTTTTCTGCCGGCCGTCAAAACGTGACGGTGGATTTACGAACGATTAGGCAGCGGTGGTCATCGATGTCTGGTCAGGAGGAATGGGGTAGGAGAGATGATAGTGGTTACGAACAGAAAGTATGAAAAGTACAAGTACGGGACAGACAACTATGTTCAAGAAGAGAGTATCAGAGAGAAGGAGAGATTAAACAAATATGAAGATTAAGAGAGGGAAGATATTGGGAGACAAAGAAAGAGAAATGAGGGGCGCGAGAGAAGGTGGAGAAGGTTGACAAAGAGAAAGGGAGGGGATTGGGAGAGGGGAGAGGGAAGGAAGAGTGAGTGAGTTCGAGAGACGGAAGAC
This sequence comes from Strongylocentrotus droebachiensis, assembly GCA_035222895.1. Taxonomy (NCBI): domain Eukaryota; kingdom Metazoa; phylum Echinodermata; class Echinoidea; order Camarodonta; family Strongylocentrotidae; genus Strongylocentrotus; species Strongylocentrotus droebachiensis. The sequence goes on along the minus strand of JAVYIG010001698.1, from coordinate 125,716 downwards.
ACGGGATCGGAGAGATGAGAGATATGAGAGGGAGAGGGAGAGGGAGAGGGAGAGAGAGAGAGAGAGAGAGAGAGAGAGAGAGAGAGAGAGATGGAGAAAGAGAAAGAGAGAGAGAGAGGGAGAGAGAGAGAGTGAATAGACATGAAGAAAATCTTAAGAGAGGAAAGGTTGAAGGGTGACAAAGACAGAGACGAAGAAAGAGAGCCAGGTGAGAGGGAAAGGGGAGAAGAATTACAATAAAGTGTGACATATACCACAAGTGACTGGAATGTGGGAATTCCAGCTTGATGATTCATGGATAGCTTCACAAAATAACCAACTGATAGAGAAAAGGTGGTAGAGCGAGAGGGAAAGAAAATTCAAAAGTGCGTTGGAGGAATGAAACATTCGCTAAACACTTTCTCACCTTCGTCATGTTTTCCTTGATTGGTGTAACAGTAGCTGACCCGAACTGTATAGCGACGTGAGAAAACAATTAAACTCAACCTTGGGGTTTTACTGAAGGAGAACATTTCACATGCATGATGCCCAAAGTTTAACGAGCTGTAAGTTGTATGGTATACGGTCTATTTGTTTTCTATCCAAAAGTACTGGCTACCTTTCATTAATGTGTCATTATAGGTATCAAAGTGGTAATAACGGGAAAATTATTTTTCCACATAATTAAACGAAATTAATTTTGAGGGTTCACACGCACAATACATCACAGTTGACAGTTGATTTAGGAAGAAATAATTGCTCAGTTATGGATAAACAAAGGCAGCAAATATAGGAAATTAACGAGTAGTCCCGTCACATGCATGTCACGTGATCACATAAATGCAAATGTAATTTGCGCTTTCAGTGAATGTTATTTTCAGCACGTTTTCAGTACGTTTTGTTTGGACAAATCTTGTTAAAAAAAAACCTCCTCCCGCGCTCAGGCCATGCATTTTTTTTACTCGAAAAATCAAATCCACCACGAGTACGCAAGATGGGCTTTAACCATTTTTGCAGGGGATCGACAATACATGTTGCTCTTAGATACATCTGCTCATAATCATTCAGATTATATGATTTCCTTGAAAAATATGTGAAATGTGATGATTATGTGATTACTGCTTTCTGAAAGTAGATCATTTTCTAAATCGTCAGCAGGTGATGATTATCTGTAATGATATTTTGATTCACCTGAGGGGGGATTTTACTTTGATATACTCCTCGAAGTTGTATGTTTGTGAACAAATGGTTAAGGTCCATGACAGATGTGAGGGTGCAATGTTGGATCAAATCAAAAAGCACTTTATCCCGTCTTCAATAATTTATTTATTTACCAATTCCTCAATGTTATATTTAAAGAAGAAAAAAAGCAGGATAGTATCATCCAGAGCCACATATGGCCTAAAATGAACATATAGTATGAATTATCACACGAAATATGCACTCTGTTAAACATAAAAACAGCAGTAGCATACCATCTTTAGTAATAAGATAATAGACATATCTATTTTCTATTTCCGAGAACTTATTCCTTACAACGCCGCCGTATGATGTTGTAAGACACACTGAAGGTTAGTCGAACAACACCACCAACAAGAGTTGACTAGAACATACTTTTTATTCCATTACTTATAAGATTTTGGTTTTAAAACCATCAAAGTAGACACTGTTGTTGATTTGAGATGAATCCATGCGCAGATGTGCATTTGCATGTCAAAAACCAAATGTTGCCAGCGGATATTATCTTTAAATGCATGTGGTCTACCCCTATTCACCATAACAAGACGAGCAGAAGGAAAGAACTATGTTTAACGTGTCGCATGTTGTGCATTATTAACATCTAAACCCTATAATGATTATGATTATTTCTGCCAAGAAAAGAGAGACTGGTTGGATCGAGGGGGAGATAAGAGGAAGAGAAAGAGCGTAAGAAGGAGTGAAAGAGTGAGGAAAAGAGGGACGGGGATAGAGAGCGTGAGAGAGAGAGAGAGAGAGAGAGAGAGAGAGTGAGTGAAGAGACAGCAGGAGTGAAGAAAATACAGGGGTGACATACATACATGTGTTACTATGTTCATATCCAATGAAGATAACCGCATCTGGTAATCTTAAAATTCCATATCCAAAGAGAGAGAGAGAGAACTGAACAGCAGATACCTCCACCCTCCCTCCCTCTCTCTCTTTCTCTCTCTCTCTCTCTCTCTCTCTCTTTCTCTCTCTCGCTCTCTTTCTCTCTCTCTCTCTCTCTCTCTCTTACATCTTATTGTAACGCTTTGTGATCTTCCTAGTAGTCCATTTGCTACCAAGACAGCATTCCTCATACGCAGTCTGAGAAGAAAGGTTAAAGATCCCCGACCGTTACTCATTCTACCCATCCAAACAGAATGTTAATGGATGACCAGTTGAGGCGGGCCGTTGATAAACGACTGTTATGATCCATAACGACTTCATGATGAACGATGATCACGCGTACACATGTCAAAATAACTTATGGATGAACCCCCTACCAAGTGAAATTCGATTACGCCTTTGCCATTCGCGCTAGCTTCCAACTCTGCAATGCGACCGCTCTTGCATTACTCGTCAACGTGGTATATTCCACACGTTGGCAAGTTGTCAATGAAATGGCTCTCAAGGAAAAAGATAAACGTAGGGGAAAATTGAGAAGGCACTGGCGATTATGTCCGACCTGTCGAATAAGGGGTGCAGTGGAGCTATATTTAAACCCGGGCGAGCATTCACGGGGGCGTTCGGGGAAGGGCAGATGAAATTTTTAATTTGATTTACAAAGTCACATTATGCTTCCCGGCACGTACAGCCCCTTTTGTGCATGCTGTGTTTACAAAGTGACATAACACACGACATAACCTGAAGCTTCATAGTCTATACAATATGTTCCACATTTTTTAAGCGACTTTCGTCTCTCACAAGGTTATTTGGGGAGATAGTCAAGATAGTTAAAGAATAAATTATTTCCATATGGAGTAAGATGATGTACAATTATTACATATATAATGAAACGGTAAAAAGCTCTCTCAAAATGGGTCATATTCTATATTTACACGCTTCACAAAGTGCAGGAAAATATAATGCGATGATAACTGATACAGACAGTAATTAATAAGTAACTGCACTTTCCCTTGTAGAGTCGATCTGCCCTAAGTGACCATTGTTTATACATTATGATACAAGCCCCATGCAAGCATTTAGCATTACACCTGCATAATGATGTAGAGTCCCTCAGTGCAGACACTTCACCCAGTCCTACTTATGACCATGATCATTGACCTTGCAGTGGTTAATTCAGTAAAGGGAAACCTCATACAAGTCGATAGGCTTGCATCCTTTGCGATGTCATTATGATTGTATCGATCTACTCACGAACAAGCCGTTAGCGCTGCTTCGTAAATAAACGCAAGTTCAACATGCCCACCCCTCTCTCTCTCCTTCTCACTCTGTCTCCCTTCCCCGTCTTGCTCTCTTTCTTTCTTTCTTACTCTCGTTCCACTTCCCCTCTCTCTATTCATATACAAACAAAGTATGCTTCACCGTTCGAGGAGGAGGGGAGGGGGGGGGGAGATAGGGCGGAGAGGCCATAACTGTATTCCGCCTTCCAGAAATGTTCGCATATCGATTTTGTGAAGAGGTTCCAAAAAAATCTCTTTCCGCCTAAGAATAATAGAGAAAGGGTAGAGTGTAAAAGGAGTGCGCTATAGGTCCTGACAAAAAGGCCGTAAAACAGAGAGCAAGATAGAGAGAGAGATAGATGGATAGACAGATATATATAGAGAGAGAGAGAGAGAGAGAGAGAGAGAGAGGGAGAGAGAGGGGGGGGGGGGTATGTGGTACATTTATATGTATGAAAACTAAAATGATCCTCGATACATTCGATTTAAAATATAAAAAAATCCTTTGTACTAAATATTTAATATTCTGTGTACAATATTGTCTGGTTAAGGAATGTAATTCCGCTTTGATATAGTTGATCAACTTTCAATTTCTATTTCCTTCCTGCGTGCCGCGTTGACCTAATACCAGTAAATTGTATCGTTCCCCCGGGAAAGGTACACAATCATGTAATTATATACATGTACATAGAAATTGGATCCATTATTCATGTTGCTACCGTCGGGCGATGTTATATATACCAATTATAATGTCAACCGACTAAAAGTATTTGGATCTCTGCCGTTATCCTCCTGAATTATTGATCACAATTGGAATTAAAATGGTATTATTAGAGGCGCGCAAATCGTATCACATCATGATTAAAAATGCACCGTTATTGCTAAATAATTTGCACTTTGTGCGGATACGGGAGCTAAGAAAATAGGTCATCATGCATGGGTAAAAAATTCATCCAATTATCCTCCTTAATCAACTTAATGGCGGGGATATCAATATTAGAGTCAGGTGAAATCAAACCTTCTGACTTAATGCGCACAGTCATTATCTCTTCGCCGCGTTATTAAACTTTCCTTTCTTGCCTTGAATCAGAGAGCATTGATGTGCAATGAGAAATCGGGGAAAGTGCATTACGATAATGAAAAGCTTACCAGCGTGTGAAGCCCTATGGAGCTACCAACACCATAAGTACTATAGCCTCACTTGGTTCAAGACTGAGGAAAAAATAAAAAATAAAAATAGTCCCTGCATTAGTATTTTTGGGTAGCAACTTCCTCGTACTCATAAGGTGGACACTATAGATGTATTTTCTCTCATTAAACGTCAAAACGCCAAATTTATCAACATTTCTGGGTTTTAAGGAATTCTCCCTTATTGTGACTCGGTAACATTGCCTCGGATTCTGAAAAAAAATCCTGGATTTAGCTCATGCTGCAATTATAATTAAAAACCTTTTTATTTAGGTCAGTAAGGAATCTATGAATTTTCTCTCATTAAACGTCAAAACGCCAAATTTATCAACATTTCTGTGTTTTAAAGAATTCTCCCTTAATGTGACTCGGTAACATTGCCTCGGATTCTCAAACAAAATCCTGGATTTAGCCCATGCTGCAATCATAATTATAAACCTTTTTATTTAGTTCAGTAAGGAATCTATGAATTTTCTTTCATTAAACGTCAAAACGCCCAATTTATCAACATTTCTGGGTTTTAAGGAATTCTCCCTTATTGTGACTCGGTAACGTTGCCTCGGATTCTGAAACAAAATCCTGGATTTAGCTCATGCTGCAATTATAATTATAAACCTTTTTATTTAGGTCAGTAAGGAATCCTATGACTTTTAAAAGACGATCGCCTGTCTGATTATCAAGATATTTCTGATTGGAAATCGAAATTTCATTTTTCGTTTTCCGAACGGTTTTTATAACACTTACAGTCCTTCAGAAAAATGAGTATGGTAAAACCTGTCACTCAAAGATTTTTAATCTTTTGAGGTACTTCATGATCATTTTGAAGCACAATTTTGTAAGGGCTTCAATATGACACTATATCACGGACACTGATGACACGTAGGGCCATGCACCTCAGATTTAGCATTATTAAACGATGCCTTTAAGAAACAACACATTTAGAGGAAATTGAACCAAGCCATAGTTCTCAAGGCCCCTTTGATAGGCAGGCTGTGGAAAGGTACTCTTTAATAACAATGCCCACCACGATCTTGTAGGGTTTATTTTCGGGATTTCTTTTATAAACTATTTCACGGCATGCATCAAAAGTGGTGCAAGTTATAAGCATGATTGTTTCTTATATTCAATTTATACAAATTCCACGACTACAGACAGGTAACACTGTTTGTTATATTTATCACAATTTCCCTAGACAGATACTATCCAAGCAAGGAAAACTGTTCAAGCTAGGCCTATCAAATATATTAATAAAAAAATAAAATAGTTTTGCTCGCTTTTATGAATTATTATGAATTCCCGTTGAACTAAATGGTGTTAGTGGCGATAAGCGGTCAAGGCTATCATAACTCACCGTAATTGCCGATGAATTTAATATTCATTTATTTTCGCAGCACTTGGCTTCTGGTAATCAAAACAATCGTAATCGATACGTTGATTTTATTTAAGGGCAGCTTGTCCTATAGGCATTCAATCCCTTTTTTTTACAGGAAGATTAAACAAAAAAACCTGCCCCTTGTTGTGCTTTTATCCTCTTCGTTTTGGAAGAATGAGGTCAGTTTTGGGAGGTGTTTTGATTGACGGTGATGGTCAGGGATCTGGTTTCCTACACTACGTCGCTCTAATCAAATGGTGTCCCACGGCTACTGCCACACGTTAGCAGGCTAAATGTCACGCCACGAAAATCAATGGGTAGGACTGTGAGCTAGGGACCCGTCGCCTGGCTTCCCATGGCCCAAGGGCCGTGCACAACGGAGACACCACCGAAGGGTAGAATTTCTCCCTAAAATAGATTTGGGGGATTAAAGCGGTAGAGGGGTAGGATCTACCCTCATCGAATTCACCACTATTTTAATTTTATTCAGATATTTTATGGGTTACTCTTTTAGGTAATAACACAATAAAATGGTGATCCACGTGAGCATAATGTATTTTGACCCTATTTCTGCTTTGAATCGACCAGTTTTCAATTTCATGACGTCGTTGTATCGACAACTTTAAAAGTATCAATTTGTCGGTGATTATTAAATAAACACAAAATATTGTCCTTATTATTGCAAACTAAATATTACAGGAAAGTTCTTTGACCTTGATATATTGAAAATGATACCTCCCATGTCCCATCAACTCTTTAAAATATACATTACGTCCTCCGTTTAGAAACAAACACTAATGTTTTGAGGGCATTTCCTTTTTGTAATGATAGCAGTTGGTACTGACACTTTTTATTGATGGAAAATGCTGTGTGGTATAGGAATAATACCTTCAATCAACAAATTGTTTTGTGTGCACGCGTGCATCAGACCACTGCTAGCATTCTCATTATAAGAAACACGATCAATTTTCAATTATCGACGTAACCACATTCCGTGGCGCTTTTAATTACAGTCTTTCCTTCTAATCAACCTGGCGCAGACATGATACTTGATACCTCATTATACTCGTTGAGGGGCCCCATCATGCATTGTTCAAGCACTCTCTACTCTTCACTTTATTCTAGCTAAATACGAATTTCATATCAAGGCATGAGGCCTAGATATTGGTAACACATTGATATGTTACATACATGTGTTCGAGGGCATTGTTGTCCTTGTTAAGGGGCCCACAACGAAATGACGCTTTTGTGCTGTTCCATTTTCCCCACTTTATATCAATTTCGTATCAAGGTATGCGAATATTCGTAAAAAATTAATGTTTTGTATGCCTGTGCTCAAGGGCATACAGTCCTCGTTAATTAAGGGTCCATAATGGAATTGTGTCCTTGTAATGCTCGCTATATTATATCAAGAGGTGATACATATTTCGTCTCAATATTCGCATTTTAGGAAAGGATATAAATAATGTGTATGTGCACGAACACCAACAATACATGCCCCGTTTTAGACCCCCCCCCCCCACAAAAAGGGGCCTCAAATATTGACCTCCTTTAATAATTCACTTGCTTACTACGCCGTTGACTTGCTTGTTAGATATTTTGTAGTACTTATGCCCCCCCCTCTCGTGCACCACGTCATACAGTAGTCCTAAAAAATACCCTAATACAAGTCCTCTTGATATTTATATCTACGCGAACCACCAAGGTAGATTAAGGCACATGCCAGTCAGACTGGATCTATGCGGCGACAGTTGCTCCATGGCCAAGTTCACCCTTCAACCTTGGACCAACTAACCCTAACCCTTAACCGAAATCTCACATTCAACTCTAACCCTTACTCGACATCTCTGACAGATAAAGCCCTGAAGATATGTCATCAAGAACAAACCTCGCCAGACAGAAGGTCGGGTCACTGTATCCAGGGCAGCCCCTAAACAAGGCAAGAAATAAAGAAGGCAAGCTAGCGGGCTGTACGAAGTGTGTTGCGGTTGACCAGTGTAAATGTGAACCCCGTTGACATTTGAGAGGATTCTCTCTCTGTCATCTAAACCGATATTCCGTACCACCTGCGCTAGGATTCGCCAAGAGATGAAAATTATTATCGATGTGAAGTCCATTTAGAATTTCTTTATATTTCGCTGTTTTATTTTTCTTCTTCTTTTCATACTGTCTTCATCGTTGGTTTGAATGATGGATACTGTATGCTCATGTATGCGATATGTTTTCAGAGTTGGGACGCATCGTGGGTGTGTCGTATCAGGCTACATTTAATGGCTCTGGCCTTTGAATCTCTCAGTGTCAGTTTTCAGTTTTAATTTTATTTTTCATTTCCAACAGAACTGTAATTTTGACAAGAAATCAGATATACAATTCAATATTCATCAATACAAAACATTTCACATGGTTTAAAGTTATGAAATAGAAAGTATACATAAATATCCAGTATAATGTTTTTGTTAAAGTTTTTTTTAAAGATAAACCTGTGGAAATGAAGGGATTCACTGAAAAGCAGAGCTTGTAAAACGTGGATCCCTCAAAATAATGACTAACATAATTTGTGTAACATGTAAATATATTAACTTGAAGAAAAAAAATATAGATAACCAAAAAGTGGCAGAATAATAAAACAAATTATAAATCCGTAATTCTTTTCTCTCTCTCTTCTCTTTCTTCCAATAGTAAAGTTTGAAATCTTAATAATTTTCTCCATTCCCTCCTCATTCTTTTTTCGTCTCCGCTCTCGGTATTCTACACTTCGTAACACCCTCTCTCTCTCTCTCTCTCTCACTCTCACTTAACCCATTTTATTGTCAAATCAATATGGTTTGACTGGAAATCTAAAAGGTCTGTTCAAACAAACTCATGGCTATCTGTGTTTCTTTGCAAACGTTCTAAAACTAAAGTTCTTCCTGACCACTGACAAATGTGTCACCTGCATAAATCATAACTCTGTACGAGGTTGCATTTCCCCTTTAATACCCAATAATTTTCCTTATAATCGATAATAGTCATACTCTGACACACATCCTTTCATTTATAATGTATCTCTATACAAATAAGCACCATAAAAAAAAAAACGCATTCGTGAGAATTGGACATCACACTGCTTTACGACTTATTTATCATAACGAGGCGGCACACTTTGACTAGTCTGAAGTGAAGAGTTGTGCTTTACATTTAGTGTGAGATCATTGTCACTTAACCTATTTCATATCGGGAATAAAGTGTACTCTTTTTGATCACTGCCATGATAAGAGAGTGGATATTAAAGCAAGCAAGTGGACACGATATTCACATTTGTCTTTTGACTATAAACGCGAATCAATAATCTAGGTTATGAGGCTATATATTATTTTGAACATGGTGACGAAAATGTCAGCGTTCACGCTTTGCCAATTCGAAGCGTACAGTCATATCCTGATCAATTGCTTGTTATTCCACAAAAACCCGGATGCACTTTGATCATTTCCAAAATGTGTGGAGAAATAGGTGTAAACAGGAGCTAGATCCATGTTTTGATCCGAAAAAAGGTTATGCTATTAAGCTGCTGACTATTTATACAAAATTAAAGGTCTGAAACGATATGCCAAAAAAACGTCAGAGCGATTACACGTTTAGACAAAATGGCGGACATGAAGTTGATGAGGTACAAGGTATAATCTGAATTATTGAAGATAATGAGAGTCGACCTTTGCATTGCAAACTGAAATGAATTTAATTCATTGAGTATATTAATCTACTATCCATCTACTTAGGGCTAGAGGACAGGTAATGGGACACTGTCATTCGATTGGTTTTTATTTCAATCAGCTAATGTGTCTGTATCTAAGAGCGCCGGGATGCTGCATATAATTTGATGGAATGTATTGTCTCATTGCCCTATATACGTGTCTACCTACGGAGGTATTTCAGCTTTTTATGTCATAAAATTCTCTCTTTTAATGCATTTCTTGATTTCCCATGCCAGTTGATAGATCTCAAAATCGATGACATATTTTTTGTTGGAGATAGAAATAGTAAACGGTGAACAATTTTCCAGGTTAAAATGTAGGGTGTACCCAAAATGAGAAAGTAAATGTTTCTGGTTAAGAATTAAAATGGTTGGTACCATTACCCTTTTTTTTTTGGGGGGGGGGGGGGGAGCTTGATACATACCTTAACAGAAACACTGCATTAAAAAATGTCAGTATTCAAAACCCATAAAGATTTGCCAGAATATCTTAAATTTTCGAAGGCCAACATTTTAAGGTTCCTGAAACTGTGGAAATAGAATTAAATTCAATGAAATTCGAATCAATCTAAATCAACTATTTATGTCATAAAAAGCGAAAAGGATCCAACTCCCCGAAGTTGATGGCTTGAGGTTAGAGGGTGATCCATATGAATATATTCCGTTATGTAAAGATTGCACCCCAAAATGATAACGCCTGATTAATTCTCAGTGTGTATGGCAGTACTCATACCGACGCTCTGAACCGGATAAAAGGATCATCGTAAAAGACAGACCACTATTTCGTCTTCCTTCAAATCTAACAGGTGGCCTCCGTACATAGTTTGCAGACACACATCCTAATAGCAGTCTATGTACATGTAGGTGTTCGTTAAACAGTGTCTGCAATTTGAGACTATTCTAACGGCACACTGCACGTTTTTGTTGCTCCGAACACAGCCAGAGACTGACAGAGCTATAGGCTCTGCGCAAGGCATTATAAACTGCGGTTAAGTGTCAAATAAGAGTCTGAGCTTGCAGACTAGTCAGGACCTGTTTTGATAGCCAATCACCCATTCGACCAGGTAGTCATGGAGCGTACCAGGGACCTATTTCTTCGGTTGCCTTTTCATTTCACGGGCCATAGCGACCCCATGACTTACTATTAATGGAACGGCAATTATGCAAACTAAGTGTGTGCCTGCTCAATGAAACGTTAAGTGGGGGGAGAGAGAGGGAGAGAGAGGGAGAATGAGGAGTCAGGATGACAATTTAACTAAACTACTATGGCAGCCATGGACGTAGTAGAAGAACTAATGGAGGAGGGGGGGGGGGTGGGTGCGCCCCCACGAATGTTAAAATCAACAATGTTCGGTCAACTGTCACCGTATATTTAGGCAATAGTCACGCCATAGTCAGGCAACAAGGTGGTCTACTTGTAATCTGTATAGCCTATTTTGTATATTAAGATGGCAAAATTACATTCATATTAAAAATGATCAAGTATTCGGATTGATATTTTAAAAGTTTAAATCCATAAAGAGCTAAACCCATTGTTATAATTTCAGAGAAAAAAAGAATTGTTTACCAGATTTTGTACAGGTGTCTTTGGAAAAGAAAATTAGAAGGTGCATTTTTTCATAATTGCTCCCAAAATCTAGGTAAATAATTTTGTTGAAAGACGGGTAGCTTAATAATGAACAATGTTCTTATATCAATAACTCAATTTTTATCAAAAGGGGATTAAGCTTCTTTAGGAATTCATTTGTAGGAGAAAAAAGACCACCCCCCCCCCCCCTCCCGTGAAATCTCACCCGTAATCCTATAAATCAAGTGGCACAAGGTGGATATTTTGAAATGCTCAGGAGAGGAAAAAAATACCATATTACATGAACATTGTCAAAAGAATAGGTTCATATCTAATGAAGATAGTCGATTAATTTATCATGGAAGTGAAAAAACTCTGTTAAAATCCACAGGTATATACATTCGAAACAAAATGATAAGTGCTCGTCTACTTAATCCTTTCTAAATCTCAAATAAGACCACAATAACATGTCAAAAAATGTCACCAGAGATACGTTTGGTCAAGGAAAAATACTTTTTTTTTAATAACCACAGGTAGACAAACAATATTTGCAAAGATTAAACCAGAGTTGAGGAAAGGTATGTTATGGAAATATCTAGATTAAAAACAAAATAGAGAAGAGGAAAATGGCTTGTCTTTAAGGACAGAGTCGGAAAATGCGGTTTCAATAGTTAACTTCTTTTATATCTTCCGTAGATGCATTCCATTTGTGACCTTTGAAAGGACTGGAACGAACATCCTTTTAAGTAGAAGGGATATATTCTGTGATTGGAATCTTAATAAGACGTGAAGCATTTGGAACGCAACTCTTATATTGAACCGCCTTCAAACAACAACGACAACAAAGCGCAAATGGAGTTTCAATATCCGGTATACTTTGCGAGCCGTTCGCATCACGAAATTACAGCCTCCGATATGAAAAGGTTTTAGATGATATTAAAGTCTTATGTATGCCATGATTAAAGGTAATACAAAGTTTTGGTATGGGGTCATGAATTTGGTTCAAATGAACATATTGGAAGCATATGCGATCCTATAATATTCAGTGGTCGTTGTCGCGGTTGAAATCGAGACTCAAAGTTATGAAATTGTAAATAATACACTTTTTATGTTGTATAGCTTCCTCTCAAGGTCAAGATATTATTTATGCTATAAAACAATGTTTCCTGACTAAAATCGACCGATTAGCTATTTCCGTTTGGAAATTATATATCACAACTACATATTCTGAGATTTTCATGGTCGCATCTACCATTGTACGGCCGTAGGCGCTATTTGAAATTTATCTAAATTTACCGGGAGCACCGGTAAATTTTTATATTCGATTTTTCTCGAAAGCGGAATTGTTTTAAGGGCTAAATTTTCTAGTGCTTATAATACATCCACATGGGTATCCAATTATATCAAAATTGTAAAGAATCATTATCTACCCAATTTCAAAACTTCCCAAAACTTTGTATAATTACCTTTAAGATGCAGGATGAGAGGGAAAAAAAATGTGAATTGCAGTGTAACGTAACATCGTGGAGCACCATTACACATACATAAGGCATGATACCATCAAAACGAGGACCTCTATGAATCATAAAATAACATATCATAAAAGTACCTGTTATACAAAAAATGTCCGTATACCGTAATATTTCATGCTGAAATAAGAGTTATTGTGAAGACTTACACGTACATTTCGTCTAAAATAATTAGAATTGTGTATCATCGGTTTCCTGCTAGAAGGGCGTTACTGCCATTGACTAAACCTAGTTCTTGCGGCCTTCTTGCGCCTGACGGCATATTCGCAAATTGAATTCAACTACGCAAAGTTGAAATCTGTTTAAACACATGCGGGGTATGTCAACAACGGAACGAAAGATAGAGCTATATTATAAGATCATCTTTATGATTCCTATTTTCAGAATAAAGCTCGAGCACTTTAATAGCTTGGATTGTGATGTGAGCAAGGATATATGAAATGACTTCCTCAGGATCTAACTTTTGTCATGAACCCCTCGAAAGTGCACTGTCATGTCTACCTATCTCATACAAGAATCGATTAGGTAATGGCTATACGATCGATCAAACTCTGTATTGTTTTCCGGACGGGTATCGTTATTTCCAATTTTTGTTTTTGTCTTTCTATTTCTTTCTCGCTTTTTTACATTTCTACTGACTGGAACTGAAGCAGTGGAGTATCTATATTACGTACTTGAATCATTGAAACGCAAGGTTTTTTTTTGTAAATATTGGCGCATTCCGTTTAAAAGGTTAGATCTGTGGGGCGAAAGAAGACAATTTTGGTAGAAGCTCAAATGTAATTAAACTTGCCCTTAGAAAGATAGCCCCTTCGAAGATGAATAGCGTATTGCGAATGTGTGATAAACTATGCAACAGTAGCAGTAGTACTAGTAGGAGAAGTAGTAGAAATAATGTTAGTAGTAGTTGTAGTAATAGTAGTAGTAGGAGTAGTAGTAGTAGTAGTCGTAGTCGTATACGAAGAAGTAGAAGTAGCATTAACATAATTCAATACAACCACATGTCAAAGTGATTTTCAGCAAGATTTTCTTACAAAGTAATTTTCTTGTAAGTTTAAGCTTCAAAATCCGTAACCCACAACCATTCTTATCTATTCCAAGTAAACGCTTTTCCGGCAACTTCTATATATAGACGGGTAATCTCATCGAATTCGCATGCTCAGCACTTGACTTTATCTTTAATTACATTGCAGATCATCTTTGGATCCAGAAATGATGCGTTATATCTTGTAGACGTGCGTATGCAAATCAAGCGACCGCAGTGCCTGGAGACCCATTTTACCATCATAACTCATGCATTTCTAAGTAAGCCTTGTTTCAGATCGCTTGACAGACATGCTCCGAAAACCTACTTTACAGTAACGCGACCACATTCCATGTTGAAATTAACCGAAAGCAGGTCAGGTTAATGACGGATTCAAGATATGGAATAAACAACGAATATAAAACGAACCCATTATGTCAACACACATGTCATTTGTTAAAACCAGGGTAATACTCCTGATGATATCACTTTGTGAGTATCTTGAGCAGCCACTGAGATGGATCAGCATCAGGGATAGGATATTCTTTGTTGGGGTTATTGTGATAATACATTAATGTTAACAAAAATGTAACACGATCGCAATGACTTTCGAAAAATCAACTCAAGGGGAATCCTAACCCTCTAGTGAAAAACACAAAGAAAGCATGCTCAGATAAATATAAGGTGAAACTTTAACAGTTGCACGTTTCAAAAAGTGATTGGCAAGGGTATCAAGATTTCCTTTCATTATTCTTTCGCAACGAGTAAGTAATTGTTTCATCAACAAGAATTGATTTTGGTGTGGGTTCAGATAATGAACGGAATAGGTACAAATTGAGATTTAGAAATTAACATATTCAGACAACCAGAGAAAGTGATGTTATTTGTTACGTTTTGAGGTCAGTGGCCTATCATGTTGACCCTATGATTATACAACCCTGTCACGTAGTTGGAACTAATGGTCATTCACTTCAAGAGTTTTTTTTTCTCTGCTATGCATCTTGATCGCTTTCTATTCTCACCTCGCTCCATCTATCCCCATTCAACCCTCTATTTTTTTATAATCAGTATCACTATCTCGTCAAAAATATATCCAGAACTATTGATATGCGGGGTGGGGGGGGGGGGGGGGTAGTTCTTTAATACAAAACACGCAATTACTTGGATTTGTTAAAACTAGGTTTTCAGTAATGATGGTATTAAGGGTGTGGGTTGAGATCGGCATTAACATCAATCTGGATGAGTCCCTATATCTTTACACCCCTCTATAATTATGTCTTGCTTTTTCTCTGTCTCTCTCCTTTTCGTTGATCTCTGTCCCTCTGTTTATAACGTCTCTGCAATATTATGTGTCTCTCTCTCTCAACTATGTCAAGATGTTGTCTCTTCTTTAATCTCTTTCCTCCTCTCTTTTCACATCTCTATCCCCTCTGTCGATCTCCACTCTGTCTACCACTCTCTGTCGACATGTTTGTTATTGTCTCTCTCCTCTTTGTCGTTGACTAAGCCTGTCCTCAAAACAACGATTTGCGTCATGAGGTCAACGGTTTGAGTGGGCATCAGCTCAAGCAGAACAGATCTGTCAAATGTAAAACTCTTGCAGTGGCACGATTCATGATCTGTTCTATACTCCTTCTTCTCCACCTTCGCCTAGTTACCTATCCACGTTAACCCTTTAGCATTCAGTATCTCTCTTAAACTATTGTTCCTACTGAACGCGTTTATCAGTGACCCACAATCCGTTATTTATATTGCATCTACAGGTCATCATCGCACCCATATTATTTATGCGCGGGTTCAACTTCAACTAACAGGAGATGCCATCCGGATGTTTCGGTGGGGCATTCTAGTTCTTGAAGTTGAACTAGATGTTCTAGGAATATGTTTTCAATGGACAAGGGTATAGAGAATCGTTAAAAGGTACTTCAGCTTGCTCTACTTTGTCCGTTTCCCTTTATTGAGACAAACTAAAGAGTTAAAGTGCTGGACGGTCTAAAAACATATATTAAGTTACAACTACTCAAAAGATCTGTATCTCTTACATGTTTTTTGTTTTTTTACTCTCTGGTTAAATGACATACTTAACTTCCGGAAGAAAGCTGGGGGTCGCTGAACCATTGAGCAAAAAAGTAGGGAGAGACGTCTTTGAACCAAATTTCTCTTTCTGCATCTCCCTCTCTTTTCCTATCTCTCCATGACATATTAAACAAACACTGCATTCCTGCTCTTTGATGTACAATATTCCTTCCGAAAATGTACAAGGGATATATAAATGAAGATATCCTTGGCATGATGTGATGCCTTTTAGCTTCTTCACCAAACAGACCTGGGAAGGAAGCATCCATAAATTTGAACAAATTTACTGAATAAACGACTTCACTTTAATAATACGTCACTTTATCACGAAAATGGCGATGCCCATGTCGTGCTGAGAAAATATATATTAGTCTTGCTATATGCCTCTTTCGTACATCTTGTAGATGAATAGGCAAGAATATGATACATCTCTCAGAACAATTACATTTATTTCTTGGGGTGGGTGAGGATTCCTTTAAATGCAAATATTAAATATTCCCCTTAAATAAGTCTCTAGTATTTCCTCAACCACATCCCCGGGTATGCACCAAGGATCATCATGAAGCAGTCCTCACGTCCACAAGCTAATCATTCGACATCTCATCGACATTGGGTTTACATCTCTTCACATCTACTCAAGACAGCCTCAAAGTGCATCTTCCTTTCAACTATCCATCCTTGCCATTCCCTTCCTCCCCCTTCTGAATTCTAGCTTGTTATCGTCAGATCAGGAGCAATCCAAACTTCGTCTTCATGCCGCGAGCTTGCAAAACACCCTGCTGGTAGCACGGCAGCTGTACAACGCACCCTACCCCACCAATTGAATTAATCGTCAAATCTGCCCCGCAATAATGCAATTTATTACGACGCATCTCCTTTTATCGGCCCTCTTCTTCTCAATCACAGTCCAACGCCATCAAGGATAGACAAACCAAACTCGCCGAGTATTAAGTAGATCTTTCGTACTGTCAATTCAACCCTCCTCTTTCCATCTCTCCTCTTCCATCTGTCATCACCCGTGATATATGACTTCATGTCATTCTTAAGTACATGTCTTGCACATTCCGTCTTCACACAGGCGGATGCAGGATTGCCAGAAGGGGGAGTGGGCGTAGTAAACGAAAATCATTCCGTTTTTTTTTCTTCTAGGGGATCATGGTATCAGATATTCTGCCAGATAATTGAAATCCTGGTCCAAGGGGGTATACGGGTCTCCCATAATTATACAAAATTTAACCCCAGACATCATGAACATGCAAGCTTTTTTTTTCTCAAAAGGGGGAGGGGGTGGCGGTCCCTTTGGCCCACCCCTCCATATCCACCCCACCCGTCTTTACTTCTATGCACTCGCTCGCCGAGTACAGACCAAGGTTTTAATCTAGAGATCCTTCTCACTTCTTCTTCCTCACACACTCCATGCCAATCCAAGGGCATCATATCAACACACAATGCAATCTAAATTAATATTTGGACGTGACATGCGGCGGCGTGCAAAGCTACGTGTGTTTTGACAAGCTGACAATCTTGAGCTATTGTTGGAATACCCTGGAGACCACGGCTAAAGAAAACAAATTGATTTTAGAGTTGCCATTAACTTCATCTAGCACGATCATGGCAGGGAGATATACAACCGTATACATTGCATTTCATTAGATTGATTTTGAGAAGATGAATTGAAGGGTATACTTCAAATCTGATTTAATTCATTGTCCCGCCATACTCGAAATGTTGTTAGCAGAGTAGGATAGCAATTAATATTGAAGTTTCTTGGTGGATACTTCCATCAGCTTCAGATTACGAAACTTATTTGATTTTGCGATAATCAGTTTTTTCTTGGAGTTGCAACACATCTGTGTCATTTTAAGCGCAAACAGCAAAAATTGTTTCCTTAAAAGTCAAAGGTCGATACCTTTTTAAAATAACTTCTTAATCACATATTCTACATGATTAAGAACAGACAGTCAGATGCAATACAATAAAAAATAAAAAAACTCAATGAAGACTGGACTTATGAAGTAAAGGACACATTGAAAAATGAATAATAAAAAATGAAATGAATATGAAAACAATAGTTTGGTTAGTTGGATTAATCAAATTGATAATGTTTAGGTAAATAGACGCAACGAACATTACTCATCATTATTAAAGACAGCCAATGTCATGTACAATTTTAATAATAACATTGTGTTAAATTTCTCTAAAATCCTTACCTCACTGGTAACTGAAACAAAAAAGTAATAAGAGCTTAACACATTCGGTCATATAGTCATGCCATGTTAAATTCAGAATCAGACTCCATTTCCTCGACGCAGTCTTCGCAACGAATTGCATCATGGAGTAAAACTTGCCCAAATGGCGTATGTAGTGCGAACATTCCATTTCATAACGACACTTGTGCTGCATTATCTGTCGAGAAACGCCTTTTAATATTCTCTGGAGAGAAAGTTAAGTACTAGGCCTACGGGTAGAAAATGATGGTGAAGAGAAAACCGTATTCTCGACTCCAATGGACGCAAGTCCCTAATGAACGATTGTTCCCTTTAAGTATATGTCCTCTGGAGGAGTTATCGTCGAGAAAAAACACACAGAACATATCATAGTTTTGGAAGAGTTTTTTTTTCTTTCTTTCTCTAACCGTCGATCAGGAAATTAGATTCCGTAATCCACAGGATGGCATATTGGATGGGAGCCAGTGGGACCTGGTGGAAGCGGAACGTAAAACACCTGCCCTACGGCTAGGCTCCAAAAATAGATTATACAATCGCCCTCTCTTCCTTTCCTCCTCCTTTACTTCTTCCCTTTCTCATTTTTCGATAATCCATCTCATTTTTCTTCACATTTTCCATCTCTTCCTTCTAGTCATCCTCCTTCTGTGCCTTTTACTCATGCTCCACCTTCCCCTACTCTATTTCAATGACCATTGAATAAGAACGGCGTCATGATGATTCTTGATTTTATTTTATTTTTGTAATAACATTGAATGTACCATTGATACATATATTTGTTTAGTTAGAAAATAATTATGCATGGAAAACTCATTAAAATTTTGATGACGTTTCTTTTTGCCGCTTTTGTATTTTCTTGTGTTACATGACTTTATACACACACATAAAAACCCACCCACACAAACACACGCACGCACACACACATACACAAGTAAATATGTGTTTGTATAATATGTCTCTCGGTGTAAACATCAATCTCCTACATTTCTGTCTCTTTATCTTCTCAATATCTGCCAGAGCCATGATTCCGAGGCCCGAAACAAAAAAAATACATTGGTTGCGAAAAATGCAAGTAGAAAGCTGAATGTTGATCGCTATGACGGTCATTGCCCTGCCCACATATTGACAAACATCACAAACTTGACCTTCGTTGATATGACCTACATGTTCTGAGATACACTATAATGTCATAGCCGTGAGCTCTGGGTTTTGACCCACGCGTCAAAACACAGGAATAGCTACTGTCATGGTGCAAAGATACATTTCAATCAATTAAATTACATTGCTATTGATTTACAAAAGTATTCTTTAAGTCTTAAGTTGCATGAACGAGAATGACAAACGAACACCAAATATTTTCTAAAATTAAACAAAATAAGTTATTCTTTAGGTATCTACCTTTAGTTTGGAGTGTGTCCATACATTCGGGGGACAAAATTGTTAAAGACACTAAAATAAACATATACACCGTCATTAAGTGTAACATTTTCATTAAAATAATGAATGTTGTTAAATTATAACGATTCATTTTTGAAATCCATTTCCTATTTGCGCTTAGAAATATGTTCTGCTAACATTCAAATGTCTCTCCTGACGTTCTTAAGTATATGATATCTGTTTTTACTACAGGCATCTCTTCAAATATTTATGGTTATACCAACTTTCAAATATTCCATTATAATAATTTTTACATGAAACGTTAAACAAAACCCTTTTAACGATTGTTTTATTTATTTTCAATTTAAATTTTGAATCATATAACTCAGAAACCCCTAACGACCATCCGAGCTCCATGAAGAACGAACGAAACGCCATGAAGATGGAGTCAGGGAGAGCCATAGATTCCGGTCACAGCATGACCTTTAACTGCTATGACAAATCACTATCGACCCATGATACCCTGCATGACATCACAATAGGTACCATCATTGACCATCACGTGATCAGGAGGAAGAATTCAAGGCCCAAATGGAAAGAGGTGGCGTCTTTTTCTTCTCTTTTTGTTTTTTGTTTTCAATAGATGGAAGGCCATTTACAGCAATGGCGAGATGATATGCCTTTACGTACAATACAGTACAGTGTGATCACGGTTACATAATGCACCGATTTGAAAAGCTGTTTTAAAAAAGCCACTACACCAATATTCAATATATACAGAGGAAATAAAACAACAAAACAAACTAAAAAATAACAAATGACGTGATTGCCCATCACGTGTTCATAAAATGTTTAATGACGGATTCAAGTATACCATTAAAAGGGAAGGTTTCCCTAAAAGCTGTGTGCAGTAAAAGCAAGAGAGAAGTATGAAATTAAATACTTTGTGGTTATCATCATATTTAGAATTAAAACAAAAAAAATGTTAAAGGTAAAGACCAGTATTGGAAACGCCCCAATTTCAAAAAATGAAATGGAAGCTCTTATTAACAATCATGTGAAAGAAAATGTTTTGACTAATACATGATGATGAAATTTTTGCCGGGAAACCGCCTACTAATTGATATATTTGGTAAATTAGTTTATCTACATGGTCTGTGAGAGATAAACGCACGTGTCGCGCACGTGTGCGTATAGTCCCATATACATCTTTCTGTGTACAGTGCTTGCAACTTTACGAAGACTGGGCCATATTTCTTATCATTTTGATGATTCCAGAACCTTGCAGTACACATCAATAGTTATATGCTAGATGATCAACCTTTTCTGATCGATTCCACAACGTTTCTTTCACAATGCAATCGCATGACCATAACTGGTCTTTACCTTTAACACATTTGTAATCACTCTTTTCTTGAAAATTCACGGCCTGAATAGTTCAGCTGTGTATTTAAGAACAAGGATAACAAATTTGATAATATATACTTCTCAGGTCGCGTTTATCTTTTAATAATAAAGACAATCACAACATTTAGATTTTGCTCTGCTGGAATGCCTGCCTTCGAGAAATAAAAAACTAGCATAGTGAGAAATCAACACGAATAAGGGAATTTCTTCTAGAGAACAGGAAATAATTAAAAGTATTCATGGGTAAATCCTTGGGCTTTTTTCTGTAATATTTTTGCATCAAAGCTAATTAAAGGCATCGTTTAACAATGTTAAATCTGTCAAATATTCGATTTAAAAGTGCTATGAAATTGATTACTCTAAAGAGGAATTGTAAATAAAACAAAATTATTTAATGACCCGGCTATCATGCAATGTTGTTCCCTATCCTGTGATATCTGCCATTTGTTGTACACAACGGACTCATAGCATCACGATACATTTTATCATTACCGCGACACTTTCAATTACTACAGGGTCTTTAATATTGACCTTTAAGTTCAGCTCATCCAGGCCAAAAATTAGTTTGCAGACACAGACCTTTGTCAGACGAGGTCCGTGACAGTGTGTCTGATCTGTGAGACTACGAATATGTCACAGACTAATGCACTGCACATGCCTTGTACTATATCTGCTTCTTACATGTCTGACGCGGCCAGGAACTGACAGGGTTAGGCCAAGTTCAAGTCTTCATGGGTTTGTCTTTGAGTGTTAATTAGAGACTGTACGTGTAGACTAGCTAACAAATCTTACCGAAATGAAAAGGGACTTTCCAATAATCCCGGGGGTATTCTGATTTGCATAATGCATTCCAAGCGGCAATTAATCTAAGGACCCGACAAGGTCGCATTCCATAACTTAATAAATGTTCTTTTCCAATCAGGGACCAGTCCCGTACGGAATATCACAGCCAATCTGGAGATGGCATTAAGTAGTTATGGAGACAATCGTTGAATCCCTATTCTACTTTTGAATAGAGCCAACGTAATCGAAAGAATAAATTTATGAATACGAATCAAAATCTTAGATTGTTCAGTGGTAAAAGGAGATAAGGCATTACATGTACTTTCTGTTTGAATACAGCACCATAACGAAAAAAGAAATGCTGCCTAAAAAACTATTTCAAGAAAAAATCGTCCAGCCTAATATTCGTACTTTTGTGCGATATATATATCTTTTGTATCATTAACCCTTAAGCTATATTCAAAGGGGATCGTATTTTACCCATATGGTCTGGTATAGAAAATGAAATACAGTGCAAATAACAAGGAAGGAACAAAAACAAATGGTACTCCAAACAGGGGAATAATACAGACATTGACGAATGTACCAAAATATACAGCAAGCTCTAAATGAAAATCTAAATAGATACAACTTTAGTTTGAAGATTTCACTGCATACGCTCCTTTTTAAAAACAAAAAAATATTTGTTTAATGAATGCATACCTTTAATAATCAATTTTGAAGTTTTTTTTTTTTTTAATACCCACTTCGCTTGTTAAAGATAAGCTTGAGTTCTGGTAACGATGGAAAATAAATTCTCACAGAATCCTACACAAATTACACTGAATGTTCAAGATTACAAACAAATGACATGTGCCCAACGATGTTGGTAGAAAATGTATATATGGGCTGAGTAATGAGCATCGAAAGATAAGGACATCAAGGTAAGTAGGTCCGACACAAAGTGCTTTAGGTTTCAATGTGCAAATGAGAGTTATGATTTGTATTGAAGATGAATTCCAGAAAGTTTTTGTGAGGTTGTTTTTATTTCACGGGTTAAAACAATCAATTCTGCTGCAGAATAAACAATCCAGGATAAATTATAGCCATGTTCTCTTGACAAACGATGCCCATACCAGAGCTCAAGATTAGCTTTGAAATCGTGTTTAGAAGAAAACAGATGTTCGTTTTATATGGAAGAATCAACATACGTCTACATTATGACGTCACCGTCTCCTAAACTACTTCAAAATCATATATCCATTAAATGGAAGTGCATTAGGGAATAAAATCCTACTCTTCACTCCATTCTCCCCTTCTCCCTCCTCCTCCCCCCCTCTCTCTCTCTCTCTCTCTCTTTGCCCTTTGTTTATCATTCTCTAGTTCTCATCTTGTCTAAACTTCGTTCTCTCCGTTTGGTTCCTCCTCCTTCCATATCCTATTTCTCCTTCCAACATTCGCAATATGACGACTTTCCTGTTCCCATCCATTGTATTCTCGGCAATGCACTCTTAACTACATCATGTGGTACTTCCTGAATGGTTCAATCGATGCTGTGCACAGTTATATAGATGTATGTATTATTAAATAGGAATTACAATTTTTTTTCTTGATAAACTTCAAACAACACCGTATCAAATTAGACTTTGAATACTGTATACTTTTTTGTAGTCTTTATACTATAAACATATATTATGAATGTAATTCACGCTACAATGTAATTTATTCAAAAAGAAAATATGAAGGTTCATGCGCAGAAATCATTTGCATGTATGTACATGTATTTAAATATTTTGCGGAGATGATCATCATTTCAATTTCTCAAAAACATAAAAACGGGACTTAATGCCTAATGCCACCGCATGGACGTAGCCTAAGACATCAAAATGCACGTGAATGCATCTGCTAGCAAGCATAGAGCACTTGTACTTTTCCACCAGGCCTCTCCTGGGGTAAACGTCCCTGTGGAGACCGATAAAGGGTAAATGCATCTACCCATAGCGATCCTTTCGTCACCGCATTACACACTACGTATACCAAAAAAAACCAAATGAAATTACCAAAGAACCGGTGAAATTTACTTTATTGATTTATCTCTCTACTCGCTGTGAGATATTTCCCTTGCATTACGGCAGAAAATTTGCCACGTTTCACAGGCGTTCGTTTCACCCTTTACCGGTTCCTGACATTCCACGCTCATTTGAAGAGAGATGGAAGAAAAGAAATGTCTCGAAATCGCGTGTTATGAAAACAAATACTCGACATAGATAATCAAATAAATACAGCTAACATAGAACGGAGACAAACAGGGTTTGGGCAATTTATGAGTGATGTTTCTAATGCTACCACGATGGAGTGCTATTCCTCACGAACGCAAATTGATTTAATAGTGTCTACCCACGGAGTATTGAAGTAAGGGTTGAAATCATATTATGCTCATTTGTGATGAACAGAAAACATATTAATGGATGAACATAGCAAAAGTTTGGAGACAAAAACATTCTCTATCGACAGAGATAGTACCTTACAGTTTTCTTTAAACATGCTTCCGCTAATCTTTTTCTTGTCAAATTGTTAAAAATACACTATGCATTGAAAATGGAGAAAAAATACAATACCGTGATCCCAAACGAATATTTAATTTTTAATGTCCAATATTCACTTTGAGAGCAAATTGCGCCAATAGCAATGAAGCCCTTAGTCTTGATTATTTGATTTCTTATCTAATTCAATCAATCTGATTAACCATTTAAGTGGTGCTTGAAAGTTCGTTCTTGAACAAACGACAAGACTCCTCAAAGGAAATCATACTTTTTTCGTCCCAATAATATGATTGGCATATTAATCTTATTACAGTTATCTAAAAATCTTGTTTTCCACTTTTCGTGTAATTATTGAAATACTCAATGTCGATTGAATTTGCACTACTCTAATCCACGCTAATTATGATGAGAAGGGTCGTACAATAATTTACAAAAGCTTTCTACTAAAATCAGATAAGCTTCAATCTTAGACTTCCAACCCTTGATATAACAAATTATATTTCAGCTTGGATATAAAACAACACTGTCTCCCTGTAAGCAAAATAGAACTAGAACGAACGCAATCAAGTTCAGAAACTTTATCCTCGCAAGTTTACATAAACGCTTCCTCAGTTTTCACAAAAGGTGTTCTGCACACAGCGTTCGACAGCGCCCTGTGTCTAATCCAATTCAAGCTGCAAATCAAAACGGATTTCATCTAGATTTACTCAAATGTCGTTGCGGGGGGTAAAAACTAATTCGTTGAATTACCGGGGCCACATCACTACGCCATCCAGACGTCTGTAAACCAACAACAAAGCGGGGAGACGTGGATCGAGATAAAGAGAGCCAGAGAGAGATAGAGAAAAGGAGATAGGGAGAGAAAGGGAGAAAGAGAGAGAGAGAGAGAAGATGGAGAGAATAAGAGTGAGAGATAGATAGATAAAGAGAAAGAGAAAGTGAGAAAGAGAGAGAGAGAGTGGAAAGACATGAAGATTACCGGGTATTACCCAAAGCAAACCCAAATGCAGATTGAAATGGTAAAAGGCAATTTGGATGATTGGGCAAAATTGCCAGCCGACTGGAACATATGATCAAATTAAAACCCGCCCATTGACAGAAACGTTGTGTATTCAACTAATAGGTCAGGCAATGGAATGCATGCCTGCCTATACACTTTGAATGAGTGTTGGAATATCGCAGGTTTCTTTTATAAACGTTTTAGTTTTCAAGAATCATGATGCCAACTTTTACACTAATATTATACAGGTAATAATAATTATAAAGAGACAAAAAGAAAACACGTGCATTTTAAACAAGTATTCATAATTCTGGCAACAATTGAAAGTAATTTCTCACAGGATCAAAATAACCGTAAAATGAATTTAGCACGATAGCATCTTTTTCCGAAAAAAAATAACTCCAGGAACATTTCCAAACCATGTTATATGTCCATAGAACTAATGTTTAAATTACGTCATTGTCAGGTTTGCACATTTTATTTGGTGACGCACAGGTCTATTAAAATTTTCCCAAACTAGTTGTGATCTTATAAAAAAAAGTTGCAATTTACCGATGAAATAATATCGTTCCTTTATTTTGCTGATGAACAAGTCAATCTTTAAAGTGTCTCTTGAAATAAAATTTAAACTTCTAGAACAGAATATGAATAAACACCGAATATGCATTAGGTTTCTTGGGAAAATTTTGGATCAAATTCCACAGACAACTACATTTTAAGTAAACAGGACCTTCGGAGGACATACTGTTTATGATCGAATCTCTTTGAATAGGAGACTCACTGGGTTCTCCATGTTTTAAACTCAACATAGCTTCACCCACAATGCAAAAAGACGATGACGTCAAACTCTCTATCATGTTAATATTTTCTCTCGACTTCTTAAAAAATAAATAACAACATAAACCAACCGCGTAGTTGAGAATTTGCGTTATTACACTTCAGCCCAGCACGGGATAACTTAAAGAGAATGCCTTCATATTCTAAATGTGACGAGAAAATCAACAAATTAGGACAAACTAATATGTGTGTGTATAATCCCATACACTTATTTTTGTGTGTAGTGCTAATTCGATTTTCAGCAAGAATGTAAAATGTATTATACTTCGAAGATTCCAAAATCTCATCATGCTCATAGCAGTCACCAAGTCCTCTGTACAACATCACCACCCTTTCCCAGTTGATTCGAGACAGTTTGATTCCAAATTATGCAATAGAATTACCAGAATAAAACTTCATCTTTAAAAATACTATGTCCCTTTTGCAGCCAACATCAAATTCTGTAGAACTTTGCCGGAGTTATGAATATGTCATGTATGTCCTATCTGTGAAATTTAAACATCAGCAGTGTCCTAATATTCAAATTATACAAGGAAACCCATTTACCTTCTAGACTTCACTGTCTGACACCATTGAGTGACTGACTGACATCTTCTTTTCTTTGGTAATAGCATACCTAAAACTAAATACCAATAATTAAAAGCCATTTTCAAGCCCTTTCGTTTTGAGGAAAGTTCTAAATTATTAATGTCCTTCAAATGCTGTTGGAGTTTAACCTTTTATTTTGTTTGGCCTGCAAATGGGACATATACCTTTAAATCTTGGGGAGAGAGGTTTCTGAGGGACATGGTGGGTGAACATTCATTAACATATGTTTTACATGAGCAGCCCCATGGGATGATACTAAAAACACATTTATCTGGCTGTGTTACAAACACCATCTACACCTCAGGTATCGCAATTTCGATTTACATCTCGAGACGGGCAGCTTACATGGGAATACCAGACAGCATGAGCACTGCCACCCCATTACCACTATATTGCCCCTCTCTCGCTCACTGTGTACATGTGATCTACCTTTCTTCCCTACATTACATGTCTCCGTTCTCGCTATCTACATGTATGTATCACCTTATCTCCTCTGCAGTATAATACGATATATAGTATCTCTCTCTCTCTATCTCTATGCTACCGTTGCCATATATCATGTTCTTTTTAAATCCCATGCGGTCGGAAAACCAGATAAATAAAACAAAATAATTAAATATTATACTTGTATTAAACTGGCAGTTCTGAGATATGTGCCATTATCTTAAATTTTCACTTAAAGGAGAATTCCACTCTGATATTAGGTTCGTTTTAATAGAAAAAAACAATGAGAGAAACAGGTCTGTGAAAGTTTGAGTCAAAACACATTGATAATAATAAATTTACTAATTTTTGAAGGTAAGATCAATCAAATACAAATTGGCAACTCTGTGACGTATCTTGCGAGCTTCCTTCCCATTCGCCCTGTAATCCCCTCTTCGAAAACAAAAATGAATTTTCAATCATACATTCACCCTAAATATAATTATTGCAAATATGTTTTGATACAACCCCTTTATGAGACAAATCTATTCCGCCATCAATAACTTAGAAAATGAAAGCTTATTAAATTGTATGTAGAAACAGCAATGACAACACTAGTCAAACTGCTTAAATGTCAATAATAAAGCAGAAATAAAAATAGACAAACATTTGAAGCATCTACATTTTCATAGCCAATTTTTGTATTCGTTAAATATTTGTTTTCCCCAATCTTATAACTTAGTGCAATCTTATTATTAAATCTGTAATGCAGTCACTTAAATAAGCCTGTCGAAGTTCAGTCAACATTATTTTGAGCAATCTCGCTCCTATCCTGTCATCCCGACCCCTTTTACACAAGCTTCAGACGGCGCCAAGCTCGTCCCCAACTCGTGACAAGAGCATTTACGCATTGCTGATACCCGTAGCAATTGTAACATGAGATGGGACGTAGAATTAGGGTGGATTTACTGCGGTTTTATCGCTGTATATAAAGACTTTAACCCGAACCCTCATCTTGGTCATGCAGTGGGACAACATGATACCCAAATCAATTTACTAGACGCGACGGACGTACACACACACGCACACATTGCTTGACAGTTGGAAGGCATGGGATATATTTTTTGAAAGCTCCGAATGTGATTGGATACGTTCCCATTATTAACATTTCCCCCTCTGTCCTTCGATGCCATTCTCTCCCCTACATCCCTCTCTTTATTTCTGTTTTGTTTAAATATTTTTATCGCGCCTAAACGATTCCATGTTCTCTTTAAAGGCACACTGCCATACTTGTAGCTACTTGCTCCCTCTATATAGAAAACTTCCCCAATCGGTGCCTGTTGGTCCCCCATGATCCTCTTTTTCTTATGTTAAATGAGAGCTGAGTTAATGAGATAGCCACCTGTCACAGTGACCTCGATGGCTCGCTGTGTGGTCTAATCCCTTCTTGCCCAGTAGTGGTGACGGTCTTTAAAGGAAACCTTACCCCAAAGAATAAATGTAGGTATGCTGAAATATGAGATGTATTCCTGCCTGCTGATGTACAATATTCATCATGAAGATGTACATGATATATATAAATGAAGATATTATTGACATGATGTAATACGTCCTCTTAGCATGGCACGTCGGGCGTAGCAATTTCTTGATGATGTGACGTACCAGACGAACTTGAACATGTATCATGCACAAACCTGTAGTTGAAGAGACTTTTTGATAAAAAAAATACACGTTTACTTCTCAACGAGGGCAACACGTAGCTCTCACAGCAATCATTCCCATCTTATCACTTGCAGAAAACAGAACAGATGGTCATCATTTCTTCCACGTACCGTGAAGGACTGGTATAGCCTCCCATGCAGAGCTTACATTGGTCAAGGCAGGGGGGCTACGACCTTTTACACATTTATGTCTAGAATCAGCTACTTCGCCAGAAATCTTCTTAATATATAATTTTTTTTAATGTGGGAGGGTGACTGGTACATTTTTTTTAATGAAGGGCGATGTAGGTCATTATAGTAGTCTAAACCTCAATGTGTCACAATAATCAACTCCTTTGATTGTGGACGTCAACGGAAAGACAAGACAAGACATACATCTCGAGTGAACCTTTAGAAATGTAGGTCTGTTTGTACTATTTTTTCCTAAAGGGTTTCATTTCGAGGCTCCATTTCATCATGTACATGTACTTGTGAAATCATGGAAATTGATCTTATACATTTCCAAGACAGTATACGTGTAAACATTTTGTGGAAAATCAGAGAGCTCTTCGTTCCTACAAAACAATATAAAAAGATGTTTAAAATATATTCGGGGTCTTATTTCGATTAAGAAATGTGTATTATTTGACAAAATTCACGGAATGTTTTCAGAGGGATGCGTATAAAAATAGCAAACATGATTGTTTTACGTATCTTCGATGGACTCCAAGGTTTTGATTTTCAATCGTAGTGAACAACTCAATTGAAATTCGGCTAGTGAAAAACCGACTCTATTTTTAAAGAAGGAAACATAATACGCTTTTACATATACATGCTGTATCTATTCAGCGACATAGCTACAGTAATTAACAATCTCTACGTCGTTATACATGTTTTACTACATTATTTGAAAGATCTTTCGATCAAGTCATGAGTTTTGTTGGGAATATTCACTAAATGCAATCAGAGATACGTAACAGAATTGCATACATGATTGTTTGAAAAAACAAAAACAAAAACAACAACACCCTTGGTTTTTTTAAAGGACTCTTTATTAATTGTTGAATGAAAAATGTCAAACAAATTGTACTGTACGTAAATCTTATTATGCTTTTATTAATATAGTACTGTAAATTTGATTTAGATTTATTATACGGTTACGGTGATCAATCAATGCTTAAGAGCTGATATTCTTAATAACTAGAAACATTATCTTGTATTGGTTTCATGTCATAATAAACATATCTTTTTTATTCTTTCAATCTTATTATGGCACTTGATTACAATCTTCTATTACATTGTAGACAAATAAAGTAAAATTTGAATCCTGTACTCATGAATGGAACATGTATGAAACCTTGCAACTCGGATTGTAAAAAGGGACTAAATTGGCGCCCCCAAATTATATATATTCGTCTGATAAGCACTGTATTAAAGCTAATAATATTACATTTGAAATATCTTGCATGAAACACGTAGCAAACCTTTATTTAAATGAGCAGCAAAAGTAACAAAGTGACGCGAAAATGAAGTACTATTTGAAAAACAACGTATTAAACAAAAGCAAAAAAATACAACATAAACAAAAAATGGTTGCTAAAATAAATGCAAATGCCATGCATCCCTAAATACTAACATAATTTTTATTTTAAATTTAAGTTTTCCTGCAAGTCATCCCTTTTCTATTCTCATGCACTCAATTTTTAGTTCCTCCCTTCTTCTTCTTCTTTTTTTAAAAATATAGGCCTATTCCTTTTTTGTAGTTTCAACATCAAAGAATTTGTTTGCAATATTATCAAGGAAACAAAAAATGCATTCAAATTAAAGACCCAGATTTTCCTCCGCGTACCTTCTTCGTCTAAGTTGGATGACTTTAAAAAACTCGGCGTAAATAAATTGGATATTGTCAGGTTACTAATGTAAATATATATAACATACCTCCACTGAAGAAAAAAAAATACTCTCAATGTAGCATTAATAGTCGACGGCTCCATCTTCTCCGGCGCATTGGCATTTAATGTCGTATATTGCATTTTTTGTAAGGGGGAAAAGGAGAGAGATTGTAAATAATGATCAAACATATGGATGAAAGAACTCGCTTAAAAACCCAAGGCTTTCGTGTATTTCTGTGAAACATTTCTCTGAACAATTCTTTATTCTCCCTAGTTGAGTTCGACCACAAGCAGCACCATATTATTATTTGCAGATGAAACCTAAATTTAGCTCGCTCGCTTTTCATGCCTTCTGCACACATGTTCTGGCGGGCATATTTTCCAATCGTCATGGCAGTTATACCTCGTCAGAGAGATGCCAAAGAAAACCAATCTTCTCATTTTCTTGAGCATTCTCTCCGCTCCGAAATTGACCGAGTCTTCTTTCACCGCCACCACCCTTCCAGCCCCCCCCCCCCGACTACCGACTGCCTCACTTCATCGTCATCTTTATGAAGCTCGCTACTCCATCTTCCATTCTTCTTCTTCATCACTGTCTGTTCTCAAATTGACTGATTCTATCTCTCTATTTTTTCCCTCTCGTTTTTGAACGTCTCGTAAAATCGATTTCATAGTGGTTGTGAGCTAGCTCAGAATATTCGAAACCTTTTGTCGGCAAGGTTCTTTTTATCGTCAGCCTTAGTAGAACATGTGTCTTCGTTCCATGCTTCGTCCATCGGATACGTTCACACTAAGAACTAATTTGACTCTCAAAAAAGAAAACAAAAACTGTTTGCATTTGTAAAGCCACGCAAAATATCAAATGAGACCTACTGAAAAATTCTCAAAATCGTTTAACTTCGACCTAGCTTTTTAGAATGATATCTTTCTGAATTATAAACTTCAAATCAAATTTACAAGGGCAAATTTGTATCCTTTACTGTAGATAAAGTATACTTATAAATTTTTAAAGTTAAATCTTGAGTTCTAGTAAGGGTGGACACAAAAATTCTCACATTATATTAATGATTTCGTTTTTAATTAATTTTTAAGACTTTAAAAAATGTCCAAGTGCCAAAGATTTTGTCAGAAATGAGAAATGACCGAAGAAAAAACTAATTAAAGAAATCGCGTCATGTGAATAATTTGTGGTCTCTATTTGCTAACTAGTGTTGTTTCTAAGTGCATGTGACTTTTGACAAATCTTCACTATAGTTTGTTTGTAATGTTCTGGTTGTTCAAACATTCTATTCATGATATACAATATATGTTTCAGAAGTCTCGAAAAATAAGTCGCATAACCAGAAATCAAGCCTTTACATGATTTTCACGACGACTTAGTGGAAACTTTTTACAGATACCCTGTTTAATAGTCACCTAATCGTGACCTCGCAGTTACAACTTCCATTAATCAACGCTTAATATATGTGCTTTATTTCACCCAGCAGAGATGTATCCTTCGGGACCAATTCACCAACTCATCTGCTCCAGAAAAAAATGGACCCTTCACACGACCTGCTTCTCCTTTAGTCCTTTCGGCTGATCGCAATGTAAAATTACGCTGCCTCCATTTCAATTTCGCCACTCAAATTAACCCCAATTATTTATCCTCACCCTCAATATGAACAGAGACGGGTACAAGCTGTACCCGTTATTAACAAGCTGATTCCGGCAATTCATCTCCAGGAGTTAATCCAAAGAGCAATTAAAGTTAATGAGTAAAGATAAAGTAGTGACAATTCAAATTAGGAGTCATTCTTTAGAATTCATCCCCACGTCATGACTAGGCCAAGTAACATTTCAAGTCATTCTATTTTCTTCCCACTTAGACTTTTCTCCTGATTTGTCGTGCATAAACTAGTATTTGCATGCATGTTTTAGTACTAAAAAGCTCCTTCGTATTTTACCTTTTAAGGTTAAATTTGTTCTCTTTTTTATGTTTGCCAAAATCTAAGTCAAGAATATACCTTCTATATCTTTAAGGCGAGAAGAAGAAATGCAAAATAACCTCACCATATTCCTATACAAAAAATATACACGAGTTCTAGTGTTCACTCACTGTATATATAAGGTATCTTCGAAAATAATATTTTTAATGCATGAATATGTAATGGATTATGAATTGAAAGATCAAATGAAGGGCGACAATATGGCAGACGATTATTCTTTTAAAGATGAACTTGTAAAGCTTAGGCTTATCGTCTTGATTCGAGAATGATCAGCAAGTCCGTAAAATATAACGGCATTTAGTCTTTATACAGTTACGTGACTGGAAGTATTGTAAAAAACCACAAAGTGTGTACTCCCCTCCCTCTTATCAATGACATATCGGCTATATTCTGGGTTAAAGTTAAACTAAAATTAATCCACAATGAGGTTAGCCATCACTCTATCATTATCATAATACACATTGTATATTTTAATGGTCCATTTTCATTCTTTTTACGCCATGTGTAGATAACGCCAACTAAACGACATCACTGCATAACGCGACTATGGACCTTGCAAACTTCTCTCATTATCCCAATATGCTATCGCCTTCTTTCATTCGAAGTTATTTTCAGTCATTTTCCCCCGCCTTTTCCATAGTTCTGATGATAGGTCCGGATATAAGTGGCGGCAATCATGGCAACAGAATCACAATGTGTTATCGTTTTCTAGCATTTCTGAAGAAAGAAAACATCACAATATTTTGTGACATTTCTGGGACAAGGTTTGTAGCAATCATCAAGTGTGACCAGTAATAACTCTTCAATTTCTTGTCAGGCGAACATGCACATTCCATTCATAGATTCAAAGCACCGTCATGTTCGTGATAAGGACTGTCTTGATTTCGTCATATCATCCAAAAAATAGAATGATTGAGAATTGTTGAAAGGAGCTCGATCCAAAAAAAAGGAGAACGCGACGATTAATATTCCATGAACATAATATGTTCGTCTGCGAATGAATGAATGAATGTATGACAGCATCAATTGTTAAAAAAACGAACACGAAGCAAACGTGTTCTATTTTGAAATTTAGTAATGTTCATTTGTTTTCCTTCTTCATACAGCAATCGATTTACTGGTCACAGAGGCATTGGCAT
Source organism: Strongylocentrotus droebachiensis (assembly GCA_035222895.1). Taxonomy (NCBI): domain Eukaryota; kingdom Metazoa; phylum Echinodermata; class Echinoidea; order Camarodonta; family Strongylocentrotidae; genus Strongylocentrotus; species Strongylocentrotus droebachiensis. The sequence goes on along the minus strand of JAVYIG010001698.1, from coordinate 91,966 downwards.
TTTGAGGCAAACCTTTTCATTATATTGAACAGCCAGTTCAGCTCGTTATTCATGAAGCTATCGACAAAGAATGTCAAATGTCGTCAATATTAATTTGTAATATAAATATCGAAAAACACAAAGAATACTGTAACCCACTTGGCTGAATTTGCATAATCAATTTCATACTAAGGATTATCAATGAAAAGATAAACTTTAATTCGTGCGTTTTAAAAGTGACATCAGATAACAAAGACAAATAAAATCACTTAAAAAAAAAACTTTTTACAAAAAATCACATAATTATTTGTTTAAGATATTTATTACTATTTCATTTTTAAACAATTTCATGCATAATAACGTCAAATATTTATTCTTAAATATTCATTGTAGATTGTAGGAAATATTAAACAAATGAAATCTCTCCTCAAGGAGGGCCAGATGGCAATCGTCATGCACTGGTTTCCCTACCAAAATCATGCGGCGGATTTTAGTGGAATTCTCCATAAAACCTTCATCAAGTGTAGACACCCCCCCCCTGCCCCACGACAGCTCAAGCCTAACGACCTTTTTCATGTTACAATTTGACAATGATAACACACCAAGTAGTCACGTTATTATCTCTTTTTATATATAAATATCCCCTTTTCCATCCGTTCCTATTCCTTTACTTGATATTGTTCAGTATAGTTTCATAGAATAAATCATTCTGTGAAATTGTTTAAATGTTTGTTAAATTCATGATATTATATCTGTCTTGTGGCTTTTGTAATCTAAAGTGCATTCCTTTTCAGAACCCTCTTTGGCATGTACATATGCATGACATATTTTTCAAACTCACTGTCTGTTTATCTATTAAGTTATTAACCCCCTCTCTTTTTTAAACTTGTTTCTTCCCCCTCCCCTTTCTCTTCCTCTTACTTATTTTTTGATCTGTCGGGCTTCATATCTGTCTTTTGAAATACTTTTTCAGGCACATCTTATTTTTAGATTCACTCTCCTCTCTTTCCACATGTTCTTTTCGTTACCTCTACCCTTCCCTCCTACTCCCCTTTTCTGTGTTCGAATGTGTGTATGTGTGTTTGTGTGCGCGTGTGTGTGTGTCTGCGCGTGTGTGTGTGTGTGTGTGTGTGTGTGAGTGTGTGAGTGTGCGCTTACTTTCTCTCAGTCCTTCTCTCTCATTCGACTATCAGACTATGCATCATATAAGAAAGAACATTTTGAACCATAAGGCCTTGAATCAGACTACGACGTCGCATATCGAATTTGCATTAAAACATTTTCAATCAACTACAAAGTACGTATCAAAAAAGCAATGTTTGCGAAGTAAGGGATGAATAATCTAATGATAATCTAGCTACAATGAGGTGGTCCATATCCCGGTTAATTGCTACTACAGAGAAAAAACAGAATAAAATTAACGAGTGCAAGAAAAAGAATTATGCATAAAATAATAATCAAATAACGTTCCATTTTCTTCTGTTTGTGCTGTTAACAGTAAAATTGATACTGCATGGAAATCGAAAATGACACAATGTGTCTGAACTTTTGGAAACTAGTTCGTCCGCAGATTTCGAATACAAAAATACAAAATAATTGATCTTGATGGAAATGTCACACTCGTAATCAAAGAAGCGCCGCAAATCAAGAAGTTTTTTCAATGAAAACATGTCGAGGAAAATAAAAAATTATTCATGAAAATGTAAAAATGTACACGATGAATCAATTGACCCATATTGGAGATAATGTTTCTCTACCGGTGAGCAAGGCCAATCATACATTTTCTATCACGCGTATTTGTAGAAGCACTGCTTAATTCGTAAGAATATAATAAAACTGGAACTTGGATTTGTGATATGTACATTTCATTTTCACAAAAACAGATTTACTCTCCGACAAAAACGAATTTCACCTGAACCGATCGATAATAAACATTTCGAAAACACCTCTTATCGCCCACGCTTTAGGTACAAATATTTATCAAAAAGAAGTTCCAATGTCATTTTCTCGTATGCAAATCCATGAAAATCCATGTAATATTTTGGAATATGTTTTCTGATAAGACATTTTTTTTCTTTCTCAAATTGGATTCATACGAAATGTGAGTTGATAAAATAATCGAATTTAGATACAAATTTTTATCAAAAAGAAGTTCCAATTACATTTTCTCGTATAATTTCGATCCATACAAATCCATGAAAGCCCATGTAATGTTTTGGAATATGTTTTCTAGTAAGGCATTTTTTTTTCTCAAATTGGAGTCATACGAAAAAGTGAGTTGATAAAATAATCGAATTTAGGTACAAATTTTTATCAAAAAGAAGTTCCAATGACATTTTCTCGTTTACCCTCGATCCATACAAATCCATGAAAGCCCATGTAATGTTTTCTGATAAGACATTTTTTTTCTTTCTAAAATTGGATTCATACGAAAATGTGAGTTGATAAAATAATCGAATTCCAAGGTTGGGATATAAACAACCCTTTGTTTTTCTTTGGTCTTACATTTCCTGTGGTTGAATTATTCATGCTATGGATACAAATAGATAGCTTTGGGATTTGTCGAAATCCAAAGAAAGCAACAGGATAGCACTCAATTTTCTTTTACATTGTCTCTTACCACTAATGTTTACGACACCTGATTCGTGTACGTGTATAGAGATGGTATAAAATGATCAGAAACCATTAAATCTTGTAAGCCAGGGTGTGGGATTTTTACAAGATTTAAGCTGACAATATATTACTCTGTTTTTATTTTGTTATTCTATCGAAATCAACATTTCCTCTTTATTCCTATCCACGTCTTTGCTTTTCTGTCTCTCTCTAGAGTCTCTTTCTATTTTAAGTTATCTTACTTTGGCTCTATACTTTATTCTCTCTTATCTCTCCTCTCTGTCTCTCTCTTTTTCTCTCTGTCTCCTCTCTTTATCTAGCTCTCTCGTTCAATTTATCTTGTTTTGCCTCTATACTTTATTCTCCCTTATCTATATAACTCTTTCTTTCTCTTTCAAGTTATCTTACTTTGCCTCTTTACTTTATTCTCCCTTATCTCCCTCTCTCTCTCTCTCTCTCTCTCTCTCTTTCTCTCTTTCTCCTTCTCATCATCAATAAAACCGTACGACATTCCGCTGCACTATATGTAAATGGGTTAAGACGATACAGACCGTCATTAATTTCGTGCCACCATTTTTCCAGCTACCCATCGGCACTAATACCAAACCACCTGACCCAATTTTGGATGTAACCCGCAACTCATTTTCCTTCCGGGGGAAACCCTTGTTCTGTCCAATCTATCTATCTACAACTGATGAGAATGCTTTCCTTTTCCATCCTGATATTAAAGTTTGATGTTGAGTGCTTGTCCGATAACAGCATTGTAGGAGAAACTGTCTCGAAGTTATTTTGAAAGGCCGATTGTGTTATGAGAAATAGAACTAGAAATGATTGTCTATGTTAATATCATGGTTGCATCGGAGTCACAAGTAATTGACTATAACATTATCAAATAGAAGTCAAATTGGAAGTCTTAAGTCGTTTGGAAATAATAACTAAAAAATAACAAATAGATATAAACATGAATACAAGAGCATCTCTTTTTATAGGATATAGCTAGTATTCTAATGCATATGAGAGTGGAAGGAATAAAAGAGCTCACAATTTTTTCCCCTTCACTTTAACCAAGTCAAACTCTCTCTCTCCCTTAAAATGATAAATGCTTTACGAGTGTTATCATCAAATTTTATTTGTTACGTATAACAGCTAATATAGATGTATTGAGGCCGAGATAAACAATATGCCCGAGGAACAAAGATACATTTCTTGAATATGAAGTCGATGGTGCGGCGTAGTTGACGTTATCACGCTGAATGTGATATATGCTTTTATATTCGTATTGGTCAAATGTATTTTTCAGGAATTCGAGACCAAAACTTGGAAGAGACATGATAAAAATGTTAAATGAATTTGCCTGAATCGTTCGATTAGAATTTACGAGTACTTATGAGATCCAAAGTCCATGCAGTGTCAAAGCGTGACGGGGGAATTGGTATAGTTTGCATCAAATTATCTTAAGTTTACAAAAGGGTATAAAAGAGGAAATGGAGAAAAACGAATGATGTAATCATGACTTGCATGCAAAAAAGTTAATAATTTCAGGCATTTTAGTTATTTTTATACAGAAATAAATATTCTATCTAATACCTCCCATCCCCCTCCCTAAACAAAATCTAAGAAACACCTGAACCACGCAGATATTGATTTGATAGTAGAGAGGGAAACGTTACTATTTATTTCAAGATTTCACTAAAAATGCAGGAGATATAGGCATGAATATGAAGGGCAACGACTGCTATTAGCCATCCGATATTGCTATGTGTATCCACACAATACTATTACTTGCGTGATATTCTAATTGCACTTGTGAGGCAATTCTAAGTTAATACAACTTATTTCGCAGCAAACAGCGCATCAAAGTTACGATACAATTTTGTTTTCATTCTATTTCATTAATCAGTTTCAAAATCCGCTCATCTCAAAGCAAGGAATTGAATTAACGTTCCTTCCCAAACAGAGGCCCTAAAAAGCAAATTTATATTTTATCGGCATTCTTAAATGGATTTCATCTATTTGCATGGGACGGCGTTGGAGAATTATGTTTGCCTCGAGCTTTCATGTGACGTAAAGAAACCCAGCCGCGTTGCATTGATGAATTGATCACGTATACGTTATTGACAAAATATTAACTGCCTTTTGGAGAAAACTTGACTCGGATGCAATTTTGTATAGATTTGTTTTTGGATAAGTAGTAATCTCATAAAATGTCAAATGGCTCGGATACGGAGGTATTTTAATCATTTAGTCCAGCCCGTTTTGTCAGGTTTAAGCATAGCTTTGGTGCTCTAAGAGATGACTATTTTCTAGCTGAGAGCCCGGGTTGCTGAACAACTGCCTTTTTAAATATATATTTTTTTAAAGCTTTTACAAACAACTATGATTAAATGCTTAAAAAAAAAAAAAAAAACGCTTTTGAAATCATGAAACTAAAACTAAAACAGTGAGGCATGAGGGCAATAACAATAAAATAATCTTGAGCTTACAAAAAGAATCGAAGAAAAATGGAGAAAATGGAGCGAAACGTTCTCCTTCGGTGAGTCAATTAGCATCAGGAATCCTTGATGTCATTTCATTTCAGCCACAAATGAGGCTAAAGGGGACAATTAACCTTTTATTAATAGCCGGATATGAACTTCATTAGAGCTAAATAGCGACGTATACAGACTTGTTCTATTTCCTCGCGGACTCCGCTTAGCCACTCAAGACTAACGCTTTTCTGACTATTCTTTCAGGGTGTTTCACGTCTTTCAATCTTCTGCTACGTCTTTAGCAGGACGATACAAGAATTCGATATGTTGGGTTGAAAGATATTTTCAGTCTTGATTACATTATTCCTTTTAATAAGGAAATTCAAACAGAGGTGATACCGAAACGACAAAAGAGACTTACGCTGTTTATATATACCCGAAACACGAACCCATATTTGTTATTTCAGCAGTAGTACACTCTCCACAAACTAATATATTTACTCTCCCTTTTCTCTCTTTCTCTTGCCATTTCTCCTTCTCTCTTGCTCACTTACTGCTTTATATTCAGAAGAAACCGCTCCCCGTGTGCATGTCTCTGTCTGTCTGTCTTTCTCTCTCTCTCTCTCTGTCATATTGCTCCAATTGTCTCATTTCCGCTCGCTGGAACATTGACATCACAAACCACTGACCTCTACCTCCTGGACGGATCATCGCCCATTCCCATTCACTATACGTTACGTACTAAAAGGCTGTATTGTCTGACCGTTCATGAATATTCATGTTTTTGCTTACCTCTGCAAAATGTTTGCTTTTACTAAATGGAAAAATGACGATGGGGGGTTGGATGAAATGGACATAATGAACCAAGCAGAAGTGATCCATGATAATTCATGCTTCTTATCCTTCGTGTGATTGACCTATAAACTTAAAATCGCTTGGTAAACTGAGTCCAAAGTTCGACTTGTTTCACACGGTATTATAGGCAAAGACGAGCTTGCAACCTATTTTGATCAAATTACGGTGGGTGAACATTCAAAAGTCAATGGGACATGAGGGTTCCAATGAAAGAGCTAGTGATAACGTAAGTCGGGGTGGATGTGCTTTTCGTTTAAACAAAAACTGAATTGTTAACGATTTGTTTGTACAATTCCATTGGCTAACATGTATGGCTGCTGACTCTGACGATAGGGGGCGTTGTGAAATGAGACTAAACGGAGCTATATGATGTCTGTCTATCTGTTTCCCTCTCGGTCTCTCTCTGTTTCTCTCTGTCTCTCTCACACACAACACACGCACACACCCACGCACACATGCACTCACACAGCACACACAACAAATGATTTTAAAAGAGTAAACCATCTATAAATAATCATCAATGCTGATTTTAAACTAAGACAGTTTGTTACCATATTCTGAGCACACTTTGTTTACTCGATTAATTTACTAATTCGTGGGAGAATATTGGTAATCACCACAAATAAATTCGTCTTATGTCATGCACACATCGCCTTTTCATGGCTGATGTTATCATATCATTTCGCATATCATGTTGTGACTCTGTGAGAGCATGGTGAGAGGTAAGCGGCCTATGATTTCAATCTTCAACCTTCACATGTGTTTGCTCCTACAATCTGAATCATCATCATAAGCCTACATGATTTGGTGCATTGCCCTTCCTGCGGATGCAACGTTTTCATGGACGGTCCTCAGCACCCGGTGGGTTGATGAAGTTTTGATTGAAGGTTTGTGCATATTATATTGTCTTGATGACAAATGACATTTATATTGTTTATCCTTCTTTCTCAATCTCTCTCTCTCTCCCTCTCTGTCTTTCTCTTTGCCCCCTTTTCTTCCCCATTTCTCGCTCCACTTCTCTCTCTCTCTTGATGACAAAATGGCATTTGTATCCTTGTAATCTTTCTTTCCCATCGCTCTATCCCACTCTCCGTAGGTGACAGATGACATTTATATTCAAATGTCTTTCCCCCAACTCTTTGCCTCTCTCTGTCTCTCTCTGGATATTATCTCTCTCACTCTGCATTACATATACATGAATATGATCTTCTTTCTGAGACTCTCTGTTTCTATCTTTTTCTCTTGCATGTTCCCCTCTTCCCCTCTCCCCCTCAACCCCTTTACCCCCTTCTCTCCCCCAATCTCTCTCTCTCCCCTCTCTGTCTCCCTCTAAATCTTGATGGCAAGCGACATTTACCCCATCTGTTTCCCTCTCTTATCCATGTTTCCATCTCTATCTCTCTCTTTCCCTTTTCACTCCCCCTCTACATATTTTTAATCTCTGTTCCACTTTCTTATTCAGTCGACTTCTACCCACTCAAAATCACGACTTCAATTATAACATTCTGTGCGGCAGAAATCGCTGAAGTCTGAATGACTGGTTATCGTCAAGATAGTTGCATAGGCTTTATGTGACTTTTATAATGGCCAATCTCATCACATAGTTAAAACTGACGTAGCACAGCATCGGTCGATAACCATTTTATTCAGAACATATTAGTATAACTTTTAAATGTCTTCCAAACGATATATCTTAACGTGCAGGCCAATAGTGTATAAAACAAAATTCACTTATATATCTTTTACCAGTCAGCGTTGGAACCCAATTATATTAATCAGATTATAATCGTAATAATAATTCATTATGATCACAGGACTATAAAAAATATTTTATTTTTTCGATCAGTCAAAGTCAATTCTCTAAAGGGCTTCCAATTATTTCACAATTGTATACATTAATGATAATTATAATTGTGTATGAACCTCCCCGAATATCGAACACACGCATATATTTGACCCATGTACTCACAACCGTCTTAAAACATCGAAAATACTGCTGTATTAGAATTCGGCTGAAATCCAACGTCTGTTGAATGTTGAACCCTATGTTTGTTTCATTTGCAGGACGGAATATGAGCGGAGAGGAGAGTAGAGTTTGATGCAATTCAATTCGAATAATTTCAATTCAAATATTTTCTTTTCAATGCAATTTCAATATTGACGCGCGCAAAATCCGATATTACATTCGACAGGGCTCGTTCCCATTGAAGTCTATTTACGTCTCTCATCAGTCTACTATTCGCATATTCGCATTATTACAACAGTACACGGTATATGAACTGATATTGTACTTTGTTTCTTCGCTAACGTTATGATGGTTATCGTGGTAGTTTGATGGTAAAGTTACCATCAGTGGTAAGTTTTATGCAACGGCCCTTGATGCATTTATGTTTTATTCGATAGGTTGAATAATCTTAACTTGCATAATACATAACGAAGGTATAATACAGTCATGTATATATCGCATGTTTAACATGTTAAAGACCTCAGTTATAAAATATCTTTAAATCACGACTTGGCTTTTCACTTTTCCAACACACAATGACAAACAAAATAACGACAGTGCAAACGTGCATGTATCAGCTTTTTACGAGAATCTCATTTTGCGCTTTATGACCGTGTGTGTCTTACCAATTTTGATATATTATTACATCTATTTATCATGTGATCCTGGAAGAGTGTCTTATTATCGAAAGCAAGTTGCTGCATAGCGTAACTTGTTAACTACGTTATATTTCATTTATTGGCAAACTGGAAAAAAGCATATGTCGGCATAAAAAGGAAGGAGATATTAGCTTTTTAAATTTGCCTCAACGTGTAACAGTATTGATAATCAAACTATAATAAATTGTTTCATCGAATATTTTTGTAAATTCTGACTCGAAAAAAATCTCGCAAGTATTTCAATGTTTTGTTAAATTCTTTCCTGTGTTCATTGCTATTATATTGACTGTTTGCCTGTTCCTCCTTCTCTCTTTCTAATAATCTATTAGTATTTCCCAGTCCCCTTCTCTCTCTCTTTCTCTATCTCTCCCCTCTCTTGCTTCAATATGAGGAGGGTAGTCACGAACAAGAAACGACAATTAGTTGATGGTCAAGGATGGGCAATTATCATCACCGACCTGTATACTGCAGGCATACCGTAGGCTATATTCTTGATTAAATTATATATTCTCATATGTCTTATTCAAGACGAAAAAGAACTAGTTTTTGTTCCAGAAATATCGTAATATGAATCCTTCATGATGCCCCCGCTGCGAACTTTTACCAATTTAACTCATCATGTTTAGAATAAGAGTCGTTATAGTTCACACATCGGCTACACGCCATTTCAAAGTAACATATCAGTCCCCACCAACCGATTCAATTTGGCTTGCTAATGTGCTCTAAACATCCTCAATTTGATGCGGCCATTTTCCTATTTAATTCATCATCGACAAAATATAGTCAACGTCGGAACATCAGGGGATACTAGTCGATGTCAGTGGGGGAAAAAATAAAAGGGATATTCGTTCGACCTCCCGTCAGGAGCTCGTGATTACCTAGCGTAGCTGTGCCCAGGGTTCCCGCCAAAACCGCTGGACCAAGTCGACGTGACGTCTGCCTATCCACCGCTAACCTTCGCTGATTAATGATCATTATCGCGGTAGACATGGAGTGGGGTAAAATGTGAATGATGGGGGAATTAAAAGGTATTATAGATATCCATGTACAAGTACGTATACATGGATAGAGTTGAGCCTTTTCTGCAGCTAGGTGCGTACAGAAGTGCATTATGGCGATACCACTCGGGAAAGATTCCATGGAAGCATTAAGGGCGTAAGGGTCGACTCAAAGGTTTGACTGTATCCAGCCTGGCTCGAATCTATACATTCACCCAAAGCGACATTACTTTATCGACTTGTCCAAAGCAATACTCGTCCTCATTTATTCTCCCATCACCCCCCTTCATTTAGCTTTTCATCGTCTGATTTGATCATAGATCTGGCTACGCCATTGGATTTTAATGGTTTAACTGATGGGGTTGGGGGCTATGGACGCGTTAATGTACCTTCCTCAGGGCAAAGTAAGATTGTTGACAGCGTCTTGCCCATTCTTGCGTTCAAGCCCACGTCAAGTGCATTTCATTAATGGAGGAATTCCGCATGGGAAATTTTAAGCGTAATTTTTTTTTGGGGTAGAGTGAGAGTGCATGTTAATGGGCAGAGTGCTCGTTATTATGCTCGACCAAACCCCAAAACATAAGAGAATAAAATGACATGAAAATTACATCTTTCGATTCCCCGCTGCTAACGAAGTTTTTTCAAACGGTTAGGCCACCTGGAAATGCAAAGCCTGCATTTTTAACTCAAAATCTTGTTTTAGTTTTACGTGTACTTTAAAAAACCTTAATCTTAATGTAAATCTGTATATTATTACAAAATAAGTTACTGTAGGACTACACATGTACATGATTTTTGTTTTGTACAGCTTATCAAAATCGGAAAAATACCTCTCATTCCACCGAAATGGTGGACCCTTCCCTTTTAGTGTACAGTTGTACGAGATTGAGTTAAATTTTACAGCGCAAGGCGGTATATATAAAGCTATCTGCATTAAAAATATAAGTAATCCTAAAATGATTGGTCACGTACGCATGGGGGAGTTTAAGTCGACTAGATAATTAAGCTTCCCATTTTATACACCCGACAAGAAAAGAAAAATGAACGGAGCGAGCGAGCAGGGTAGTTTACAGTTACCATTCAGAAAGCAGACATAAATACATGAGAGCTGACTTGTAGACAAGGACGTGTTATTCGAGAATAGCATCTGCCTTTATTTCCGGAGAAAGTGAAATGCATGAGCTGGCCGCCATGTTCGCCTATCGGCTCCCATTAGGAAGCAGATTTGTCGCCATGTATTCGTTTCATATCTTTACAAAATGACCGGGGTCGATGCAGATTGTGCGCGCGAGACAAAGAGCGAAAAGGCGGTTTGCTACCAGGCAGAAACGTTCCGAGTATTAACGAAAACGTGTCATAATTCGAAGGTTGAAATGAATACGGACCTTTCTTTATCTTTGTGTCTACCCCAGATAAAAATGGACATAGTTGGCCGGGCTGACCAGTGTTTCCACCAGAGATGTAAATACTTTGATTTCTATACGAGACCACAGTACAACTATTGATGGATAACGTGATCTGTTTTGGAGGGAGGAGAAGGAGGAGGAGAAGGAGGAGAAGGGAGAGGAAAATGAGGAGGAGAAGGAGAAGGGGGTAGGGATTGAGAAGTTAAGGACATAAACATTACATCAGCTCGGTTCATTATGAATGAACACATACATCGCTTGTATAAACATTTTCATAACATTTTGGTAGAGATATTTCGTCCAGGTTTACTTCCAAGAAAATTTTAGAACGACTTGATTATGAATCATATGTCGTTACTTCATCCTGTTGCTGATAATAGCAATATGGTTAGTATCATATTCACATAATAGAAACACTTTAAAAAAAAAATCTCCCTCAAATGTTTCTTCATCTTCTCTCTTTAATATCAATCAAATGCTACTTTTAAAACGTTTATTGTAATTGGAGATCATAAAACAATACAAAAGTGGCATTACCTACGATATCCTATGCCTCTCTGTATCACCTTACATGAACAAAGTACAGTGACATGTTGTCAACATGTGGGTTATTAACTTTTATTGCGATTACAATTCGATTACGGCCGGATTCGCGATATAATCGATTTTAAACCCAACACGTATGTGGTAGACATTACAACAAAGAACAAGTACACTCTCAATCACAATTAATTTATAAGAAACAGGGTATACTCTAAAAAAAACTCCTCATGAATGTGTACTAGTTCCGTGGTAATATATGTGATACCAAGATGAACACAGTAGTTTAAACACCAACAAAGTTGTAGAAAGAATACACTCGATGCCTTAAATATTCAAATTATAATTTTTACTAACGAGACCGGTGTTTAAAGCCAAATGAAAACAGGAATTAAGGCGTGAAAAGACTCATAGGAATATAAGTAACCATGTAGAAATATATATATGTCTTACAAATAGACCCTGTTGCTATTCCAATGCTCAATGAGATGATTTAAAAGGTATACAACCGTATCCCTTAACCACTATCAACATAAGAAACCATCTCACCTAATACCAACAAGACATTTGAGAGAAATAAAACCAGTGGCGGATCCAAGAATATTTGACAGGGGGCGTAGCATAGCACATGGGTGTTTCCAAATCATCTTACAGGCAAAAATAAAAATGTTTTCGATGTATAAATGAGGAAAAGAATAAGTTATTTAGTGAATTAAAACTGATATGTTTTCCAGAGGCACGATCTTTTGCCTCTCCTTATAATTGTTATTAACTTGTAGAATATCAATATCAACATTTTACACTACGTCAAGCGCATGGAGACTTATATTGAGGGTATAATACGTTGAATAAGAATCTACTTATCATTATTACCGCTGGCGTAGTTTTTAAATGTTGTGCCTGAGGCACATGTATCAAAAGGAATGCTACTTTCTACCCGAGGATTTGAGGGGGGGGGGGTCCCTGGTTTCCCCTCGATACGTCACTTCACATACATATAAAAATAAAGTACTTTTCCCCTTACCTCAACAAGAGGTATAGATACTATTGACAATGGCCATAAGCGAGAGATGTGCGGAAGACGGAGGCGGTGCAAAAAAGCACTCCTCCCCCTCCTTCTATTACCCCTATCGACATGGGAATCTCGTAGATATAGCGTGACATTTGGAAGCTATAAATGTCCTCACACGACAGCATCCATCAATCATTCTGGCTATTGTGCGTTAACTAGATCTGTGATTGGTGTTTACAAACAGGTGTAACCATCAGAAGAAGCACAATTCTTTTTAACATCCAGTGTAGCAGTATATTTAGATCATCTCATCAAAGAGAAGCTTGAAAGAAGCAGCGCTCGCATCAGGTTTTCTTTAGAGCGAGATGCGATCATGAAGAAAAAAAAATACCATTAATGCCAAACGCTGTCCTTTTGCTTTTAAGTTCAACACGACCACATTATGAAGATGAAACGAATTTTCCGCATAGATTAGATGGTCATGCAGGTATCTACTTCTGATATGAACATATAATTATATTGCTACATGTGCAAAACATTATTACGATGCATTCATTCCTCGCATTTATGGGCGGATCATTAATAGCTGCAGGTGTTTTTCATAGGTCATAATTCTAACAAACCCTTTTGAGTATTTTTGATCATGTCAATTGATGTAGGTTATTAGAGTCATTATTATGGCATAAAAACTTGTTGTAATTTACTTTGTTCTAATTTCTCGCCCAAGTTATTTATGTGGTCATATTAACAACATAATCATCTCGTCTCATGTTTTCCCTCTCTATCTTACTGCTGAGGAATAATAACTCTCACTTTTTGTCATCTTCATAAAAAAATAAAATTGACGTTACATACTGTTTCATGGAAATGGATCTAAAATAGGCTAACAACATTTTAGTGCCTCTACAAAATAGGTCACAATGATACAGAAAAGCTATAATGTTATCAGTTTTAGTGGAAAAAAAGTTTGATCAAGATGAAGCGCTCAATATTTTCATCATTATAATATTAACTCTTTTCTTTAACAATAACCCTAACAATAATGATAATAATAATAATAAAGATAGTACATATGATTAAATAATGGTAATAACATATTCATACAGCGCGTAATACATCGACGATGTCTCTAAGCACTTAACAGATATGTTATATAGTCATGTATGTATCATATCTATTCATACGGCGCCTTTCCCTTTAACCCTCTCCCTTCTACAACTTCCCACCTACCGGCATAATGATTGCGTACATCCATTATTTCGGCCATTAACTGTATCGTCTATTCCTTTCGTTGGGACATTTCCCTTTAACCCTCTCCCTCCCACTATCTAATGACATCATCAGCCAATGCAACCACTATTGCTACCACTGTTTCATCGCTCGGGACCTCGAAGTTTAACCCTTTCCCTCACACTGCTACTTACCACGCACCTAACCGCATCATGATCACAGTCATGCATTCATTAAAGCGCAAGCATCATCGGAAAGCTTTACCAGAGACAGTACACTAACATGGTTTGGCTACATGAACTGTGGCGGCAGAGAATCTGCATACATTAGATTGATTGGGTTGGCATACATCACCCACCCGCAGCCCGGATGTCAAAACCGCCTGTGGGCTGGTTTTCCATTGTCTCGGGATGCATGCGAAGAGGTGCCTCGGCCCACAAATATTACATGATCGCACCTATTAAATCAATTAATATGACTGATCTGTCTGCCTTCATACCATGGGCTCATCAAAACTCTCGTGTGTTATTATTTGCCTATCGCCTCTAGGACAATAGACTCTCTCAATGGCTGAAGACAAAGGTAGTCCGAGTGTGTTTTCATGGCAATTGTGTGGACTTTTTGAGGCCGCATCAGTGGATGAAAACAAAATTGTATTGAAACTTAATATAATTGCGTCGTTTAAGGTCGAAGGACAATTGTGCGTCGAATTCATGAAAGAATAGTTACTCATCGACTACTATTTCTAGGCTTCTGCTTATTTTCTGCACCGTAAAGATACCAAGCATAAACTTCTGAAACATCAGTTTTGAGGCTTTTCCTAGTTTGTACGTGTGTGGTCCGATGAATATTTCAACAAAAACGTAAATTCCTGATAGTCTTTGGAAAGAAAAGAGTTTTCTAAAACACGACTGCTAAATGCTTTGTGCATGTACATGTATATGACATAGACGTGTTAATACAATTCAAGTGGCCGCTAAAATATAGCCTATAAGCTTTAATAGTGTGCAGTTCGGAATTGATCATCGCCGGTAGTTTGCCGGGAACCCAAAGGAAAAATGGGTACCATCCGTCATGTCAAAAAAGCAATTGCAACATGAATAATTGAGAAAGAATGACATTTGAGAAATACTTTTTACATCCTTAATCAATAATGAATGTTCATTTTTCATTACTTATGATCTTCGACGTAGATATGATGAACTGCATGCGTTTAGAGTGCATAGGTTAGCACAATTTGAATTTCCATTTTAGTTTTTCATCTCTAACAATTCGCAGAGTATACTGTTGAATGCGGTAAGCGTTTTACTTCTAAGCAAAGAGACGCCCCTAACACGAGAATACAATTAATGTTCCAAAATTCAAAATAGATCAACATGAGTAGTTCAAGAATATTTACACATGGTGAACATAAAATGATCCCGTCCATAGTATGTACGGAGTCTATGCTATTATGATTGCAACATTTCTCTTTTCAAAATAAATGTGCGATTTCGAATCATTCTGAGATGGGAAAGTATTCCTTAAGTGTTTTACATGGAGGAGTATTCCTCTCACCCCCCGAAAGCTATGCTAAATTATGTGCACATATGAACGTTTTTTTCCAATTACCTAACAGTACATTGACGCTATAATTGATGTCCGAGACAGAATGTGTGTGTTTAATGACTGGCAATGTCTATTACATCTTTGGTGCTGGCCTTTCTCACAATCACAGCCAAACCATTGTAAAAAAAGAATCACGTTAAATTCTGACGTAAAACAAACAAAAGAAATATTCAGGTTTCTTCTTAATAAGGCAAGCGATTCAAAGTAAAGGGTCCATTTTTATTTTGACACGAAAAAACCAACGATTCGCAGGGCAACATTATTCCATCATTCAATTTATGCAGTGACAACAATGGCACGCCGTTAGCGAGTAATTCATAATATTTAAACTTGGGAGACTTTAGGTTTCGAGGTCATATCGCTGGCGAGACTGAGGACGATAATCCCATAGAAATTGAGAATCTAGTAACAGTCGCCAGCGGCACGCTGCTAGCAGATACGGCAGACTCCGTCATTTAGCCTGCGGCAATCTTGGAGGGAATCGAGACGATGTGAGGAAGTCTTGATGATATGGACAATGCCAATGTCAATGTCAACCCGTTTCTGGAAAACCTCAGGGAATTAACTCGTCAAGTGCCGAAATAGGAACGACGGATAGTTTGAAGGCGAATGTGATAGAAATGTGATGGATTTTGCTCGTATGGGTCTGGATGCTACATCATGCTAGGGGGAAGCAATTGCTGCATGAATTCTTAACATGAACTCGTGCCTTTAACCTCGTTTTGGTCTCCTTTGAAGATGCGGGCATGGCGTTCAGTTGTGGAAAGGTTTTCATCAGAAGTGTCAATAACGAGGATACCACCCACATCTGAAGCTCTCTCTCTCACTCTCTCTCTCCCTCTCCCCCTCTTTCTATTTTTGTGTGTCTCTATTTTCATTCTCTTGCGCCCCCTCCTCTCAAACAGATTTTCAAGAATATATATATATATATATATCTTTCTCCAAATTGACCCCATCAGCTTTTTAACTAAAATGCATTAACCATCATATTTTTGGTGTCTAAATAATTCATGTAATTGTTTTTGCTTTTTTGTATATGCAGTGTATTTGAAACCGGATTGTACGAATGTAAGAGAGCGGACATTTACACGCGCGTTTATTTATCCTCAGCCCCCTCCCTACCCCTACCCTACCACTAAACACTATATGCCCACAACAGAATCAGACCTTTTCTGCATAATTTCTACATCGCACATCAGTGGCTTTTAGCAGATCCACGTACTTCAGGAACTGTCGAAGTTTGACCATCGGAGTAATTAATAAATGCATGAATTCAAAATGGAAATAAATATAATTAATTATACAAACGACTAAAGCTCGATTCCATGACAGCTCGTCTCAGGAAAAAATAATGAAAAGTCAAGTTTAGATAATTATGCTATACTCACAATTAGGTTTCCTACCCGTGTTGCGTACACTCTCCCACAAAATTACATCATTTTGAAGTAATATTGTTACTGATGATTAGTGTTCAGAACTACAGATAAGCTCTAAACATTCGTATTGGTTGTATAATTAATAGCAGTGACTTGGTTAAACCTCTATCTCCAAAATATGTGAGTTTTAGACACCTATGCTAGATGTACTGTTATCATTTTGGTTATGGAATATTTTTATTTATTTCCCCTTGTTCTCTATTTTGTTTCTTTCATGCATCAATATCGTGTTAACCTCAACGGAATTTTTCAAATATAAAGCCCCAATGAATTATTTATGTTGATTGTGTAATTTCGATTTATGAAAGATTATGTCACTAGAAATACCAATATATATAAATGAAAAGTACTGTAGATATTGACTCGTCTAGTTTATCAAATGAAATATCGAAATAAAAGTTAATTGAAATTTGCTGAAATGATCGCGATATTTATATACTCGTTGGTAGTATGAACAGCTGCATGCATGAAAAAGTAATTTGACATATAGACCGTAACCTTTATGGCAGCGTAAGCAATGTCTTCATTTTGCTCTATACTGTCATATAATAATAACAGAGCTGCATCCAGAAGACAGGCATAATGCCTTAGACCTGAGATGATCTTTCTATAAATAATTGCATGGCCCTGTACCCCATTTTTTCAACATCATTATTATAGAGTACGTAATATTACAGCGGGGTCAAATGGACTTTATGATATAACCGCTGCCTATGTCTATTATAGAATGGTAGCCATATAATGGTGCGGTAATGTCTACATATATATTATAGTACTAGTTATAGTCATATCTAATAAGTCCCATTTTTCATTATATGGTTGATATTGGTATTTTAGTAACATCCTTTTATGTTATTTCTTAGCTCTAATATCAACATTGACGTACATGCAACTGATACGGATTGTAATCTCGATCATGAACAAAAAATGTACGTTTAGGTTATGATATTGTTATAGAACAAAGTGTGTCGGAATATCTAAAATCACGAACCATTAAAAGATCAATAAGAAATTAAATCGTATAAGATTGGATATTCTATTTTTCTATTCTATTATTCTATATTTCTATCATGTTTGTTTTATATGGGTATATCAAAATTATTTCTACAATATCTTACGCAATATTGATATTCACGCATACTTTGAGTGTAACATGCATGCATACAGCATTCATGCGTATCATGAAGGCCAGGACATATGCAAAAGCGCTGCCATTTTTATCAGATAATGTACAGCGAATACTGATCATACCATTCCTCTACTATCATCTTAAATATTTATACTCGTTTTAATATCACAATTCACCACCATGATCATTTGCTAATGGAGTCTCATCGATTTTTAATGGATAATTACAATTATATGACCTCCATTTTATAAGAAATATTGTAATAAAACTTGAAAAGGTACAAATTATTTTCACTGTAAACAATTAAGTAGAACGCTAATCAGTGGGTTCAGGCCTCCCTACGAATATATTATTTGCATTACGTGGTATTAATCCCGATCTCGCAAGTTGAATCTGGTCATGCAATTGCATTGTGAAAGAAACGGTGTAGAATCGATTAGAAAAAGTTAATCATCTAGCATATATTGATTGGTGTGTACTGCAAGTTTCTGGAATCATCAAAATGATAAGAAAATTGGCCCAGTCTTTCTAAAGTTACAAGCACTGCACACAGAAAGATGTAAACGGTGCTACACGAACATGTGGCATACAAATCCGTCCCGATTTTTATGTTACATTTCATACTTAGAATGTGAAAGCATTTGAAGAGCCATGCTGTTCAGGAAACATTTTTTATCTGATGTTCTCCCACACTTTGCATAATAACAATGATAACGCTCATAAATTAGTTTTCACCTCTTATCAGAACTCAACCTTCTCTTTAATAGTCAATATATTTAGAGTTGCTTTCAGTCATACTCTGAGATATCATTTACCTGATGATTATAGGTCTCTATAAAAACCTATAATACACGAAACCTCATAAATTTCCATTACAAATTCTGTTCATCGTACCAACATGGAGTGTTACTGTATAATAAGCAAATCATTCGGTAACGTTTTGTATCACAGTAACCAAATAGTTGCAGCTTCTAAGTTGTTAATGCTGTGTCTGTGCCATGAGTGTCTATTATGATCGCCTGTACTTTCCGCTGATGACCGACAAAAGAAGCGTTCGCTAATTTGCCAGACGATGGAACGAGTGAGAGTGTCGTTAGGGAGATTTAGGAGCCGCAACCATCCATCAAATACACCATCATCCCGCTATATCCTCGGACGCTCACTAATTTTTTCTGCATTTGTCGGCAATTTGTCTCCTGGATTGGCACCTGGGGGGAGTTTATCTAAGAATGTATTTGTCTAGATGTAGATATGTGTTTCCCTCAGACACCAATGTTAAATAAAACTGAGAGGAATATAAAGACATTATGAATATTTGAATGTGAATGATTGAGCGTTTACTTACCAACTTGTGAAGTTAAAACATATATCGTGTTTGGACGTTTGTTATCGTCTTAACCTTTCAAAGTTTTTTAATTTTCGTTATCCTCGTCAACATATTACAGATTTTTACGTGATTTGTTTGCTTACAACAATGACTATTAGAAATCATAAATACCAACAGAATAATACAGGATTTATTTCAAAACTACAGTTTAGTAAATGTACAAGAAATCGTTGTGAAGAATGATAAAGGTTTTTAAAAAAAAACGTATTTTTCACTTACCCAGACTTTTATCTCTGGTCTTGAGTACCTGAGAGACTTTCATCCTTGCTTGATAGAACCATTCCGAATCGCTGGACAAATAAGGGTATGAAATAGACAGATCCTTCACATTAACGACACCATTGCTCTGACGATAGGCATACGGGCAAAACAAAGTATAATTGCTGAATTCATTCTGGTCGTAGCAATTGCCGAATGCGAATATTTTAGGGTCGTTCTCGACGTTGGAAACGACGACATTGTAAAAGAAATCCTCGTTGTGATGGATCTCCTCCAGTTTCTGACTTTGCCAGATCCTAGTGAGCATGTTTGCCGTACTGACTGTCTTGAGAGCTTGGTCCATGTAGCGTTCTGGACCATAGCTGACAGCACTCACAGGCAGGGTGACAGCCCATGTGCCTTTCTTACAGGTGTCTACGTTCTCTTCAATAGCGGCTACATACTGAAGGAACTTGGAGATGATATCTCCAGGAGGAGAGAGGATCCAAAAAGGTGGGCTGTGATCGTCGCTGTGATCGTCTTTCTTATCTCCAGTCGACTCTTCCTCGAGATCTACAGGTTCCTC
The DNA here is from genome assembly GCA_035222895.1 of Strongylocentrotus droebachiensis. NCBI lineage: Eukaryota > Metazoa > Echinodermata > Echinoidea > Camarodonta > Strongylocentrotidae > Strongylocentrotus > Strongylocentrotus droebachiensis. The sequence continues at coordinate 71,857 of JAVYIG010001698.1, read as the reverse complement.
GGTGGCTTCCGTCAGGGGCTCAACCGAGGGTTGAACTGTGAAGTTCCTGGTAGGAATTGGTGTGGAAAGGGTAGAAAGAGTGGGAGCGTTCAGAGCAAATACGGCGTTAGCAGACACAGATATTGTGAAGTAAAACCACAGTGCAAGTAGGAGGTAGAAAAGGTTTTCGATTCTTGTCTTACGATGGATACCGTTCAATCTTCCTGCCATGTTGTCGGCGTCGTAAATCACAGAAACACACAATCTAAGACCCAATCGTCAGTTTATGCGTATTAATCCAAGCAAGTAATCTCCACCGAGCGTTTTCGAATTACGCCAGTCGAAACTAGTGAGACTCCGAACGCTGACGGGCTTTGCACGGAATCACCTGTAAGCAGAACAAACAGAAATATTGTGAAAGTTATGACATGATTGTCTGGATGCTTCTGAGGTTTAACGAAGCGGCGGTTAAGTTTGCCCCGAAGCGAATCGTTAAAGTGGGAGTTGATACACGGAAGCCCAACCCGATGATGATCGGCCTGCTAGTTTGCGTTATTGATCAGAGGAGTTCCGATACATCCTTTTCCACGTATACTCCCAGTAAGCACGGGCAGGTATAAAAACACAAGCAAGGATGGAGAATCGACGTCTAAGGATGTGCGTCCCAGTTATCTAGTCGCTTCGAAAAATCATATGAGCTGAAAAATTGGCCGAGCACAGCTCGATCGATTAGAGCCCGGGCGAGGTCGGCGAGATTCATTCGAGTAATGCACCGTGCATTCCCAGACGGGACGGGTTGCTATGGCATGCTTAGAAAAACAAAATATGATCACAGAACTTTCTGGAGAAGTCGCACACAGAACACTTTAAAAAAACCTTTGAATGAGGTTTTCTCTCTCTATTTCTTTATACAGAAGCAGAAATGTTGATAGATCATTATAGCTAAATCCATTGGAGTCAGTCAGACGATCATGGCTCACCGGCAGCGCACGGGAGGGAGGAAATCGTTTGCGGTGAATCCTCACTCGACGTAATAATAAGCAGACGACGGCGGGATTTTCATTATTGAGCATAGCCTTGAAACATCTCACCATACACACGCACCACCACACGCACTATCTATGCACGCACACACACTCCCGTGCGTAAGGTGGATCTGAAAAGCTGCTTATACCAGGCGCGCGCTATTTCTGCCTGCAATGTATGTATGGCCATGGCGTTCATGAATGGATTTGGTATGCACTATCTACGGCGGCTATGAAACTATCGACTGCCAACCAACCGCCACTAGCTTAAGAGAAACCATCTACGATAGGAAATTGGAGCGCCCTCTAGCCGTCCCGTCTGAATCAGTCAATGGTTAACAATCTTGAATGAAGATTTTACAACATCAAAAAGGTTAACATTAAATACTTAACTTATTCTGCCAATAGATACCTTGCAAGCTATTCAAGTAGGACACAATTAAATTAGAATACTTTATTATAATGTTAGATATGGATTTCATGCTCGCGATATCAACTAACGAAAATTAAATAACACTTTTAGCACTAACTCTCTCCATTTATGATGGATAATTCAACTGCTTAGGTTTTGAATTTAAGCATAAAGGTGTTTTTTGTCAGATAATCCCGAGAATTATACTGCACGAACACTAACGCAATAGAGATTTAAAATTACACGTTCGAAAGTAATAATAGAACGTTCTGCGAAGCAGGTTAATAGAAAAGGTGACTGGAGAATAACATTCTTTAATGTTACCCTCAAACTATAATGTTATCTACGATTATAAATATTTTATTTACCGTAGTATTACTACAATGTTCGTGATTCATGATACGTTGAACTAAAAAAAAAAAAAATCACTGAAACACTTTTTACAAGCATTTCATCGTGTTTGTAGGTCTTTACTTCAATTCGATATTCGTCTTCTTTTATTATTGGCAATGCTCTTTTGCAAAGCTGGGCAATACTACACAAAAGTATTTTTTAACATGTACATGATTATTTAGAGTAAATGTGCAGATATGCAACAAAATAAAAATCAGTAAATAAGCACGCTTGTAAATTGAGAATTCATTCTTTAAAATGCCCTTGTTTTTTTGCCGAGGAGCTCGTTGACCTTTCTATCATTCATTCACTCATTCATTTGTCCTTTGAATGTCCTTCTTTCAGATTTTAAAACATGTAGACAGAACGTGGGTCGAAATACTGATTAAAACTAGTACAATTTACATGATTAAAACGATTGAGGAGAAAATTGACTTATCACGTGACTGCCACTCTGATTTGTTTCCTTGATTGTATTTTAATCATTATGAGTCTTTAAGCTTATAGCATATTTAAACAAGAAGTGAGAATGTTAAGATCAATACCCATTCCATTTCGAACAGGCTTTAATACTTGTCTCCCATTCAAAGGAGGGAGTAACTGTAATGGGGGCTATGCCCCCACGCCACGCCATCTAAGGGCGGGAAAATAGAGATTGAAGCAGAGAAAAGGCAAAATGTAGAGGGAAATGGAAGTGAAATTAAGATACTTTTCACTCATCATCTAATAAGTGCCTTGTAAAATATCATTCCATCCATCGTCTAATAAGACCGATAGCCCCCCCCCCTCCCCCTGAATGGCTTAGACCACACTACGCCATTGCCAAGTCATGCTGGTGAGTGATGAATTAATAATTATAGTTATAAGAATATTTTTACTTTGGGGGACCGTTAGCTAGACAAGTCCAAAAACAACAAGAACATAAAAAAGAAATAAAGCCATGAATCTTATTCTCCATGATATTCCCAAGTCATGTTTTAATATACAATTCTCTAATCATAAATATTTGATAATAACGACGGCCAGAAAAAAAATGTATCGATATTCACAGTTTCTATTATTTCATACAATCTCTCATCATTCAAGTAGTTTCATATCCATCTGACATGAAATGCTTACTTTTTTATAGTTTTTTTCTTTTGCTCTTTACCCGAAATTTATCATTCAGAACTAAACAATGGTAAAAGTCATCCAATTTGCCGAGGATGCCAGACCAGTTCATCCTTCGAGTTTAAAAATCGGCCCGAAGAGGTGAGAGGGATCAAATAGCAGAATATAAACTAAATAACAGGGGGGGATTCAAAATAATATTTAATAGGTGACGTTACCGACACATCTTAGCGACGTCTTAATGATAACCATCAAGCTAAAACCGGAGTCCAGGTAACTGGATCCAAAGTTAATCAAAGAATGTAAAATAAGAAGGGAGTTCGAGTACGATGAGTTGAGTCATAACTCTGAGACGGGTTTCTTTTATCCCAAGTATGTGCACAACATACACACATGTTATCCCATTTAGATTCTTAATCATTAGTCCCGTTATAAAACACGTTGCGTCATTTGGCATACTTTGACGCAGAACGTAATTACCAGAGGCGTCATGGAACAGATAGATGGAATATTTCCTCTCCCTTCGAGTTATCCGTGTCAAAACACATACCGAAATACGGTAGGAAGGAAGGGAGAGGGTAAATGATACCCCCATTTGGGTGAATTGTTCAGTCTCTCAATACGATGCACCCGTGCACTACTCTTTTAATGTGATCTAGAAGTAGTAGTATAATTCGAGAGCTGAAACTCAAATGACGTTAAAACAGTGAAAATTCGAATATTAACTTGATTATGCATGTCGATATTTTCTAGCCTTAACAAGTAAGCCTCTTATACATGTATAAGTTGAAGAAGGAAACTAGAATAAACAAAATCAAATTAAATACCGTGAACACAATTATAATAGCGTTCCGTTCTAAAAATAATCTCTATTCTAATGTTGTTTACAGACGGGTCGTCACTAATTTTGTTGACGTGGGATTGTGTCAGCGACTGGCGTCTTCTTAGAAACGCCAAGTGGGAGTTTAATCGTACATAAATGCAATAAATAATTGAACAGTTTAACATAACAATGAAATAAGGGAGCACTCGCTGTTTGCAGCCAGTGGGAACGTAGGTAATTACGAGATAATGGAAATGACACATCCTGTGCAACAGGCGTAATCATAGGGGAGATTGCAACGAAAAGAAGGAAACACACTACATAATGTCAACGACAACGCCTTTCAGACAACAGTTTTTAGACAGACCAAGGCGTTGTACAGAAACGCAAGCGCCCTAATATATAATATCCACCCCCACAATTTCCGGAGACGCCTCTACCTCAGGGGTGAAGCCCGATAGAAAAGTGGAACGGTGTTTGGTAGGAATTATCCCTCGCTATGTCTTGGGATCAAACATTTAATCCTCTCAGCTCTGGGGATGAGTTAACTGGATCAGCGAGACAGCGGGAGGAGAAGCCGGAGAAAAACACGTTTCGTAATTCCCGCCGTTTCATGTGGGCTCAAATTACTTCAGTCCCTCGTTGTTTCGAACAGACGTGTCTCTCCTGTCCATCAGTTTACCTACTCTTCTTCCCCTTCTTTCTCGTAAAGGGGAGAAGAAGGGTAAGTTACTCTTGCCAGATATAGGAGTCCAGGGGCGGATCTAGCTTTTTGCTAAGGGGGGGGTTTGACCAACGATGCGGAGCATCGTCCACGAGCCGCGAAGCGGCGAGCCGATTTTTTTTGGGGTGTTTATTTGAACCCCGTAAGTGATGTTTTCCTGGCATCTATTAACACAATTTTTTTCTTTCTTTTTTTCTTTTTTTTTCCTTTTTTTTTTTTTTTTTTTTTTTTTGGGCCGCCCAAGGGGGGGGTTTAAACCCCCTAAACCCCCCCCGTAGATCCGCGCCTGGGAGTGCCAACAGAAGAAAATGTTTGTTCGCATGTACATACAAAATGGTTTATGTAGGCGGTGGCGTTACCAGATAATAATAACGTGGGATTCTTCCCTGAAAGAAGATGGAACTACATGTATCTAGATAGCTAATATAAGCAAGTTAGGGAAACATACTGGAAATCTCACTCATTAGAAACGCATGTTATATTTGCTCAAAGGGAATCGCATATCGACTGTTTTGGCACCATGTTTGGCACCAGAAGTGCTTCGGCTCCTATTCGAGTTTACACCATTCTTGCTCTGAACATACATGTACCATGCATTTTTCTATTCCGGAATAATACAGCCACTTCACTTCTGCTATCTTTCTTTATTTTATTATCCAGCGAATATATACAATTTACCAGATTTATTTGACAGATTCTGAACATAACTTTTGTTTGATTCTGCGATAATTAAATCATAAGTTTACATCGTGACCTTAGCTCAAGATAAAAACTACAAATAATATTCCCGACAAATATCTTAGGAAAGAGAGGAGAAAAGCTGTGGGCGATTTTATTTGATGGATTTGATTCATTGCCTTCTTTTCATGTTCAATCGATTATTCAATAGTACCTCATTAAATTCATGGAGACTCTTTCCATAGGTAAAGATATGTATCATCTATCTATTCAATGATTCCTTTAGCTATAATTGCAATAATTACCTCGTACAGAAAGAAAGAGAGAAAGAGAGAGAGAGAGAGAGAGAGAGGACAGAAATAGAAATAGAGGGAAAACAAGACAGAAAAATGGACGAATAGAGAGAGAGAGAGAGAGAGAAAGAAAGAAAGAAAGAAAGGAAGTGTGAGGCTGACCAAAGGCTGACAGTTCAGTAAAAAAACCAAAACGAATGAAAACATTGTACTTTAATACAAATGTTCTGGTTTGGTATCCGACTAGTTTGTATGATCTTTTACTTCTTCCTAGAGATAATTATGATTCAATGAATGTCTTAATTATATTGCCCAATTATCTAAAGGAATGAAGTCTATAGGAAAAAGTTGTTTCTAATAACCAGAACCCACAAGTGATCCCATTTAATACAAACGTACGGAATCCACACAAAAATGACCTCTTTCAATATTTCGAAATTAGTCATAGTCCTATCCTGGCTAATATGTATGGATTCAATTTAAAATTGAACAATCGATTGATCACGTTTTTTAGAATTCCAAATAGGTTACGTTATTGTTCTACAGATTACCGGAATGCACTTTTCATAGTATTGAATGAAAACAACAAAATTGTCAATCACCAGGAATATCAGTCAAATAATTGGTAGGTTTTACGAACCTCACAATATCAAAAGTAGCAGACTGAGCGGTGTGTGGGAAACTTTGCAGTTATGCCATGGACAGTTAAACTCATCATTCGTTTATATTTCTACCGCACTCATTTGCTAAGGGGTAAAGGTGATTTTTAAGAGAGCAAACAGTGTACTAAACTTTTAAGATTAAAGACGCTCGACCCTCTGTACTTTCCCGTTGTCCAGGAATGTAATTGAGGTTTAAAAAACAACAACAAACAAAACAAACAAAAACACACAACAAACACAAACAAAATGCTGCTTATGAACATCTGATATGAATATGTGCCAGACAGCTTTAAGATTTAATGTATAAAGATAAAATATTTCTGTTCTTTTTAAACTCCAAACTGAACCCCATCGTAAATTGTTTTGTTATTTAATCAAGGATCATACAAATACTACTGCAACTAATAATAATAGGTATATCTACAGAACTACACAGTTGCTTTAAGAGCTAGAAATGTTATCTTTACCAAATAGGAGAGTACAATATGGGGAATATAGGTTTGGATAATACATAAGGACTAAAACCAACAATTTATACGTCAAGGTAAAATGTGATACTTTGTTATTTAACAATTTTTTGTTTAATACTCAGATGGATATGGCTCTTCGTCATTGGAGTGTATCATATTAGTATATTGCCTTAAACCACCCATCACCCTGCTTAAACCGAGGCAATAAGGCTCTGGGGATTTCCACATACTGAACTCTATCTTAAATCATGCCACTAGTTTTACGTTTGTACTGAGCTGTATTATGTTCTTCCGAAATATTAATTATTTTCTTTGTGCAACTAATTCCACTTTCGCTAGCAAAAAGAGGACGGTCGTTCGGGAAATATTGATACTCTTTCACGTATCATATTCCATTTGCTCTGAAGCTACACAAATAATCGCTGAATGTTCTCCCCTAAACTCTCCTAATTGGACCGCTGCTTTTACATAACAACGTGATCGCCATGTTTTAAGCGATGAGAGCAACAGGGAATTCATAATTCCATAGAGGTGATATGATAACCCTCAACCAATTAGCCTGGTAATCTTTGTCACTCAATATCTGACGTCTCAAAAACCATGTATAGTTTCATAGATGCCTGGGAGAATTGTGAAAATCATTTTTTACCGAGAAAGAAAACGGCAAGATGTAAGCGTCAACAAGGACTATAAACGAGGGTAGCGTAATTGCACCCGAAGGCATAACCCAGTTTTTGTTAAAACAAATACGAAGGTTGAGGATATTCTGTATGATCGTCTGGGGATTCTATCTCTGGAAGTAAGTTTTCTGGAACATTGACCGCACAAATTACTGCATCGCTCACACCTATAGTGTTGGTAGGTGTATTATAAACCGCATTATAAGTTCGCGCATCGTCACAGTTGTGGCGTCTTTCACGTGCCTGTCCACAGACCTTGAGAAGGACAATATGGATTAAAAACTTTATTGTTATAAGTGCGTCAGCATTAAAGCAGTTCTTAAAAATTAATTTTCTGATCTGGGAATATACCCACGTGAACCCCCCCCCCCCCCCCCATGGCAATTTAAACGGGACGATAAAGAAAAAGCAATCCCCGTCAGAAATGATTCATAATAAGTATTACAACCGTGGCAACATTATTGACGATGTGAAAACACAATGTTCAAACTGTGTAAATAACAAAGTGGAGTACTTTGCTTGACAAAAAGATTATTACAGAAAGGTAAGCCCCACAGTTTGAAAATTAAACACATTCCTTTAAATATGTGAATAAGGTATCACGTGTTGTCCACTGCAATAAACATAAAGGTCTGAATTCACATCTTATATTCGACCTCTGACTGTGTCACGCTAATTTTAAACCATATGTTATGTAAATGAAGATTTAAACCATGGGTTAAACTTAAACCCCGTTTGTGAATTCGGGCCAAACTGTGCGAAAATTCTAGATATTTCTGTTTTCTTAGACGTTAGAAGCCTATAAGTAAGCGGCAGTGGGAACGCGGCCAAATCGTGTTAAACTGTTTATGAAGGAGAAATACAAACACAGCGCGTAATTCGGTTGATGAACGTTAACAAGGAAGCCCTCTATGTACATGTCATTCTCAACATTTTGTCGATCAACTGTCAAATTGGAGGAACTGTTTCTGTCAGAATCGTGCCAATGCTGTTATAACATTAAAACAATTGGTCAGAAACGTGACAAGACAATTATTGATCGTAATTACAAACGCAGGAGTCGGTTGGAACCACTTCCACTAAATCTATAAGTTAATTTTTAATTCTTAAGGGAAAAAGTTAATCACAAGTAGAGGATGAACAGTTCTATGAAATATAAGTTGCACAGTATAATGTTGTGTTATGTCACCTTTTTAACATAAAGAATTATCGCTTGCAGGTTCCTTTTGTCGAACATCACGGGCATTTTGAGCACCACAAATTCGTGACAATATGAGATACTGCCGAGAATACTCTTTTTAATGAAAATTCAATTGTAATACACATCTGCATACCAGGATTATCAATTAACTTACATGCTTTTTCACGGAGGCTGGCATAGCTAGGTTTTTTAAAGTCATGATGATTTGCAAGATTTGCTTTACCATCCAAAAGGATGTTTCATGACTATTTATGGGGGGAAAAATTGAAAACGTCTAACATTACTTTGACAAAATTTAAAGGGTAATAATTTTGCGCAATACATTTGAGTACAGAATTCCTAATCCGTAGAGATGGAGATTGGAATTAAGTAATGAAGACAGAGCACGGTCAGATGAGACATTACATATTAAGCACGTACTTAATTCAGAAGTAAAAAACCCACCCCTCCCCCATCCCCGAGATGCTCACATCTCATCATTTCCTATATATGCCACATACGAGTAGAGTCCGCACGCATGCGACATTTCAGGAAATAGATACAACATGAACCAGCCGTGGAACGTGTGAAAAATGTGTCAAAAATGATTGCTGGAAGTGTTACCCCTTTTGTCACAAAAAATCATAATAAATCCTCGATTTTGTTGGAGGGGAATGCGTGTGAAATCGACGACGACGTAGCAAGGCCTAGCGTGCATATTCACACGTTTCGTACACAGCTGATACGACGTTCATGATTTTTGTATCGATTGCTGTCCCTGTCACAACCGTGATTAGATTTACGTCCCGCGAAAATTTTAGCAGGGAAATGAAGATGCAACATCGTCTGTCGGACAGGTGGATTGGATGGGAGCAACTTTCAGAAAAGTTATTTTTTGTCTTATATCCAAGAACCAGTTTTCCTCTCATTGAATAAAGGTATTATCAATTCTGAAGTCGTAAACTGATGTTGAGAGACCATTATGCAAAAATAAATTCTCAAAGTCACAACAACTGGCGTCACATTCTCACATTCTGGGATAATTTCTTATCCGTTGTATGATCTAATTCCAGGAGGACTCACCGTATTGGTAAGGTACGTTCAGTCCTAGTACTTAGTAGAAACTTGATCTAAAAACCAGAAGCCTGGGAAAGCATTTTCTTCAATAGCAATCTAAATTTAGACGTGGCAGTGACACGTTAACTTTGCGATGGATAATACGACATGTGGGAGGGTTTATGTAGAAACCCAAGCTGATAGCTACATCGGCCATCCTTGTCAGGATATCGATGTATTATCTGTCATGAATCCGTTTTAATGTTCCCGCATCTTTTGTGAGGGCCTCTTTTGAAGTACATGCATGTTTGGATGAAACACCGCAACCCTATCGTGTTTCAACGACACGGATCTCCCACCAAAATCACAGAATGCCTTATCCATTCATCTTCATAAATCCCGCCAAAATACGTTCTGCGCGCCAAAAAGGGACTTACCATCCCATCCCTCTGTTAATGTTGGATGTTGCTCGTGAATAAGCCAGGCATCACTGCAGGATGGCGGCGATGTCTTCCGATGGCTACCGGGAACACTTTATCGGTCTCCTGTCACCAAAGGCAGGTAGATTCGAGAAGTTCAGACAAACCACCGGCGAGAATTGCATTTTAGCGTTCGTTGAACTCGGATGACATATTGCAGCGGAGTTCATGGGAGATTTCGATGCGTGTTGTTTACCTCCAGGAGATGATATTTGTCATATTGGATAAGGAGTGCGTCGAAAGGTTATTATTCTTGAGCTAACTTTATTGGTATTGGACTTCGACTATCTCAACAGCCGAGTACGAGTCTACACAATGATAGAATGGCGAGTGACATATACGTATCACATTGCATCTATTCATATCATAGACATCTAAAATTCATGAAAAAGTATCAGTTGTAACGGGGTCAATGCATCGACGTCTCCAAGGATACAAAAACAGTTTATATTTCTGGAGAAAAATTGTGTTGAAATATATATTTCGCAAGATAAATCTAAACATTCTGAAACTTCATCACTACCGATCGTACGACCACAAACTAAAAATGTTATATTCCTGCTTTACTCGTACATATCCAAAACGTATTGATCGACAAAATGATGTACCTGTATTGTATCACCAACGTCCCGCCCTGTCCACTCTGACTACTAACATGAATAAGTATTCAATTTCACCAATTCATGCTTTCCCGTCCACAAGCAGTTATCAATTGAGTGCACCGGCCATTCAATCATATCAAATGACGCTCCATTTTGCAAAACAGCCCGTCTTATCTTTCAATGGCATACTACCTGGTCAAAATGACCAGTTCACAAATAAGTTGGACATTCTGGACGGGCAAGTTCTCCAAGAGACTTTTTGTTAAAGGAAATCTCATCCTAAGAAATAGGTTTGCTTATTTTGGGACGTCTATTCTATTCTTGCCCGTTAATTTACAAGATTACCCACTAAATTGTATGAGACAGGCATTACTCAAGATGGGCATCGCCATTTTGAATTCGTTTATCTGGTAAAATGAATGTATTTAAATTCATGGATGCTTCCTTCCCAGGTGTGTGTGTGGTGATGAAACATTTCATTCCCCTGCTATTATTCTTTGAACTACAATTATCAGAACACAAATTGCATAAATGTGTTTGATTTAGAAGTGACTTTGTTCAAGTACAGTTATAATATGATGTTATGTGTCAGATTAGTGCCCACACATGCCTAGTCGAGTAATTTTGACTAATATTTCAGGAAATTTTGCTCCATTTCCTTTCGCTTGCCTCCTGTAGAGGTACGCACTGTGTATTGCTCGTATTATCAGACGAGTTGTAGCGAAAAAATAACTATCATTACAAAAGCACATTTCCCTTTGAAAGTGGCCTGTTAGTTTGCAGCTAGGCAGGAATCTTTTTTCTGCGTATCTGCAAGGGAGATCATCTTAAGCACATGCCTGAAATTTGTTCTCCTTGCGGCATCGAAGATGTTACAAAGGGAATGCGTTAGATATGACTCCAGCTCTTAAAACTCCTTGGTTCGATAAACTTCTGATATATTTTAGGTTCATCATTCGCCAGAAATATCAGAGACCCTTGCATAAAATGTCAAAATTCCGAAGAAAAATAAATATGACAAGTATAATATATAATAAAGTTAATATATCTTATAAGTGAACATTTGCTGAGTAAGTACAATACACACAACAAGCAAAAGAAAGCAGTACCTGAGTCATTTTAAAACTTGTAAACGGAAACGAGAACATAGTCCCCCCCCCCCCCCCCAAAGAAAGAAGAAAAAAATATTCAACCTCCCGTTCAAAATGTTCAAGCGACGTCTTTGCTTCCGAATCAATCCTTTTTACTTCAACCTCAATTATTTAACTATTAAACAGCCCTAACCATGGTGGTAGACTTCATCACGTTTCAAACTCGAAATAAACCCATTACAATAAATTAACAAAGAAGTCTTAATTGGATAGCCCACTTTAATTATTTCTTTTGTATTAGGTTATTCATGTAGGCCTTTATGCGTTGATAACTCATTCCTTAGCCCCATATGGAAGTTCAAGTTCGAGTTCAATTTAGATTAATCATCTTTTGCTGGTGTATTTAAAGAGAATCGGTTCTACATGACTTATAACAGAGGCCATAACGAGGGTGTTTGATACACGTACATGTACCTTTAATTGATGGACATTGGATGTCAGATGATTACAAGCATGTCGAATAAAGTTACGTAAACTTACTGTAAAACAAATAACAATACATTGAAAGAAGAATTAATAACCAAATATAATAATAATAATATTTCGCTCTTATATAGCACTTAATACATCTATGATTTCTCTAGGCGCTTTACACTATTACCCCGCACACACTGTGTGCACAATCTCCTGGTACCTGAAAAATTATAAACGGTGTACTCCAAAAGAAGCTGACGTAGATATACCCCCTCCCAATTTGAATCCCCCCAAAATAATATTGATATTAATAACTAAATAAAATAGAAATGAATAAATAAATAAATAAAATTATTAAAAAAAAAAAAATCAAAAGTTAAAAATAAATAGATAAATAAATAACACGATACAACTTGCAGTGTATCTACTGTTTACAAATTCATTTTTATGGTAACTAACTGCCCAAACAAAATTAATTTCTGACACAACCCAAAAGGAGACTAAAACGAATGAAAAAGGCAGTTAAAAGAAAAGTCCCTGAAATATTCGAAATGCATAAAATGCAGCATCCTCTACCTCTCTACACTATCTCCATTCCCCTTTACATGTGTATTCTACCTTCTCTTTTTGTTTATTAAAATAAATCCCTTTTTTGTCTCGTTCAAATTACAGGTCTTTTCCCGTCCATTCTTTTATGACATGATTTATCAAATCTTATTTCTGTTATTGTTTCATCTCTTCTCTCTTTAGTCAAACGCTATCCGCTTAAACCATTGGCATTACTTCAGCTCTTGAGCCGTCCCTCTCTCCCCATCCATCCCATCCACTTAAAACCACAATCCTGTGCACTTCTAAGCGCATCCTCTAGTTTAGATATAATTCAGTGAGATTAAGCAGCGTTATTAATTGGACCACAGCTCGACTCCTAGCCAGGCCCGGGCGAATATTCTTTTCGATATGAAATCCATCAAATGTTATTCGGCAATACGTTTCCCCATGGGAGATATGCCTGCGTAATTAATCAAATTAATTCCGCTCAAGCGTGTAGGCTGGAGTTGGTACAGGACGACCTCTACCTGTCTATAGTCGAGATGTATGAGTATTTGTAGGACTCTCTATCTCTCTCTCTCTCTCTCTTTCTCTCTCCATCTCCCACATTCTATCTATCTTCGTCTCTTTTCCTCTTCTATCTCTCCCCATATATCCATCTCTCTAATTCTCTCAACTCCTTCTCATTCTCCATTTCCCCTTTCACTTTCCCCTCACTCTTTCTATCTTTCTGTCTCCCTCGCTTCTCTTTTCCACTTTCCCTGTCTCTCTGTCTCTCTCTCTCTCTCTCCCTCCCTCTCTCTTTCAAACTATTTATAACTTCATGTGTTTTCTATTTCATGTTATCAATATTTTTTTAATAATTGTACCAAATTCATTTTTTTTATAAATTGTTTACCTGTGCGGCAATAATATTCCACTCATTCTTGCCTATTGCCATTCTACAATACATTGCATTCCCAATCAATTGATATCTCAAAAGCGATGCTCGTTTAATACGCACTGCAAATATATGCAAAATGATGAAAGCGTAAGCTAGAAGCCATGATACAAAACTTAGCTATTTTATTCATTTATAATTACTTTTGCTATATGTCTGAAACAGATCACACCCATTACCGAGCTTAGTAAATAGTAACACAGCTTTCTACCATAATTATATATGAAAATCCACCAAAACCAATACCATTGCCCAGAAGTGCATTTTAATACCATAACAGCAATTGCCTTGAAATTTCGGTTTTGATAATCGTTGTTATGGCCCAACATTTGCACTGTATTTCAAGTTCCGCTAACAGTCGGGCTCGCTTAACAATTACAATTTCGAGGTTGTCACTAGCGCTGCATTTTACTGCAAACCCTGAATTATTCATCGTGTTATTACTTTCATTAGTAGTCGTTTCATCAAGAACTATAAAAATGCGCAGATCAATAAAATATAAATTGAAAGACCTGTTCAGCATTTAGCATAATCACTTTCGGGAAAGTGCGATGAAACTGTGTCGATTACCAAGAATGTCAGTTATATCCTATTAGTTTAATGCGAACAATAACAAAATGTGTGCCATGCTTTAATAATAAACTGTTTATATGTGGATGATGCAGATGATATACAGCGGTAATGTTTGTAAAAAACATTTAGTAAAAAGAGAGGAAGGGAGAGAGAGAGAGAGAGAAAGCTAGAAAGAGGGGGAGAGAGAGAGAGAGAGAGGAGAGGGGGAGAGGGGGAGGACGACAGAAAGAGAGTGGGAACGAGAGACCATACAAACACTTTGTCGTGCATTCCCATCAAATGAAGTATAACATGGAAGATTATATTCCTCACAATTTGAACTTTGGACAATGTGTTACAATTCGAGAGAAAAACTGAGGAAATAAGTTTGATCTAAAAGACCGGTATATCACGTTATAAAGGTTTTTCATAATTGGCTAAAAACGGAAAATACGCACAGTTTAGAAGACGAAAATATTATTAGTCAAAAGATAAATTGATTGTTTTGATCTAATGCCTTTTATCCCTCTCCTATAAAGACTTACATTTAAAGGTACAGTCCAAACAAATTAAAAGGTTAAATTTCAACGGCATTTAAAATATGATACTAATTAAGAACTTCCCTCAAATACGAATGCGCTTGAAAATGTCCTTTTGTGGGAAAATAACGACCGTTAGTTGTCGAATCGAATTTAGAGATTGCAGTCTTTTTATTAAATAGTCTGATTTCCAGACCCTTTTACCTCATTGTCATACGTTTTGTGCTGCGCAAAGATTTAATCTGTTTTATTTTGGCCATTACAAGAAATGGGTTTATTATTGATGTAGTCAAATGCTCATGTGCCCTTTACAGCTCATTTAATGTTTGTTATTACCAAAGAAGAAGAAAGTCAGCCAGTCAGTCGATAGTATCTGACAGTGAAGTCTAGAAAGTAAAAGGGTTTCCTTGCGTAATTTGAATACTAGGAACACTGCTAACGTTTACATTTCACAGATAGGACATACGTGCCATATTCATAATTCCTGTTCTACAGAATTTGATGTCGGCTGCAAAAGGGATACAGTACCTTTAACAAGATTAACAAAACAGAGGTTGGTCAAACCGAGAACAAATTACCTCAAAAGATCATTCAAGTATAGAAAGGCCTACAACACACTTCCTCTTCATATCAAATCGTCCCCTAGTGTTAATACATTCAAATCTAAGATTGCAGAATTGTTACAGTAGCACATGGTCCCCCCTCCTTATCTTGTTATGATTACTTATTTTTTTCTTCTTCAAAATGTATTTACTGTTGTTCAGATATGTATTTATGTTCTGTTTTGTTTATGT
This sequence comes from Strongylocentrotus droebachiensis, assembly GCA_035222895.1. NCBI lineage: Eukaryota > Metazoa > Echinodermata > Echinoidea > Camarodonta > Strongylocentrotidae > Strongylocentrotus > Strongylocentrotus droebachiensis. The sequence goes on along the minus strand of JAVYIG010001698.1, from coordinate 56,352 downwards.
AATTGGTCCGGACCCCACGGAAGACCAGCTTTCCTATGCCGGGTAAGCTGAATGTGGGCAATCCACCGTATCTCATGCATTGTTATTATGTTTTTATACGGAAATAAATACTACTACTAGTAGTCAATTTGTCGAGATATCAGGATCGGATTCAGGACTTAATTCTGCAAGAAAAACATATTGATTTAATGCGGATCTTACCATTCGATTTCGAATGAAAAAAATATAAGAAATTCAACTATTTGTTACGATGATGTTCCTATGTGACAAGGTAATGCACCTTTAATGCACCTTGGATGTTTTACAAGCAACCAGGGCCCGTACTAATGCACCACCTTAGGTTATATAGGTTAAGTGAATCATGAATATTGAAAGCAGGTAGTCACAATACAAACATGAAATGTATTTTGAACCTTTGGGGAGTGGGTGTGTATATGTACATCCTAAGGGTGACATCAACCCCTGTATATAATTCCACATGTCTGGCGTCAGAAAGACAACTCAACCTTTGACCTCCCTTTGTCATCCTTTGTAAGAAACTTAATTCTGACAGACTCTTTTGTTGTTGATTGTTATTTGGATAATTTTTTCGTCACCCCCTCTGACATTTGGGTCAGTGTAACACCGTCGTCACCCCGCTCTGGAATGTTATGGCGAAATGTTTCTGATCTCGCCCGATTACACCTCCAAAATGATTCGATGAACAGCACGGGTTCGCACCTAATGATAATTGATATTTCCCGCTTGATGGCTACGGGAGCAAGAGAGATACCCCCGAGAGGCTTCCCCGATTGATGTCTGACTGGGTTCTCATCAAAGGCACCGACGAAGTCATGATGTGATGTTTATCGGAACACTCGGTCAGCATCTCATCCCTGTATTCATGAGGGATTTCGAGATGATTTGTTGACATTATCTTCTTATTAGAGAAAATGAATATTCACACCACACTGGTGATTAAAATCGTGCTCCAGTGTACGTGATTGCCTGCGATCGAATCATCACTATTGTCTGGTAAGTGTGCCAAAGATCTGAGAAACGAATGCAAACAAAACAGCTACATCTTGCGGTGTGCACGAGGCGTTATTCGTTGACGTAGGACTGCGTCAACGACTTGCGCGGTCTTTGACACGTCAAGTGAGTGTTACATTGTTCACAAATTGAAAACAAGAACAGTGAACAGTGAAACCAATGCGCTGAATTTCCGAGCGTATACTAGTATTTCATTCACCTGTTCAAAATGATCATTAACGCAATTGAAATGACGACTCGTGTACAAGTTGCATAAAGGTTTTCTTAGAAGGACGTCACACGTAGCAGTCCACTATGTCGACGTGCAAATCGAAAATTCCCTTATCGCGGGAAAAGATATATATAATGCTGTCATGTTTATTACTCATTGTACTGATTGCAGGGTGTTTTAAACTGTGACTATAGGATTATGGAATATTAAAGTTAACACGATTTGAAGGGGTTACATCTCCAGGCTATAAATATGTCAGAATATTACCATGATGAAGAAGAAAAAAAGATCGGCCAAAGTCTAATTGGTTTTGAGGGTCCTTCTTCTCACATCTAACAATAGATGTGTATACAATTCAGCCACGGATGACAACATTATAAAGTGTCAAATAGTCCATTAGGTGAAAAAGAGAGAAGAGAGATTTTTTTGTTAAAGGTGAAAAAGAGAGAGAGAGAAATATGAAAAGATAAATACATTCAGTGAGAGTCACGCGCAATCAAGGAACTTTTGAGATTACGTTTAAAACTGCTGTGAAATGAGATTGAAGTTATATTAGTTGGAAGCAAGTACCAAATCTCAGGTACAACTCATTATCAAACTCGTTCAAGACCACTTTTTAACAACTTTTTAAACAAGTTAATAAATCAAATGTTTACCAATTAAATGAATATGTGTATGCAATACTTCATATTTAAGAATGAAAAAAAGGCCAGCCTCCTAAAAATGTTTCCACTATGTTTGCCACAAACAGTGCAATACATAACTCTAATACTAGAAATTAAAGAAGAAATGTCATTGATGGTGTATAAATACTGAATTGTGCATCATATTCTTGCAGACATCAAACACCTGAAAGAAGAAAACATGTGATAACACTCAAGTAATTGAATTGCGAATTTATATGATTTTCCGGTCAGGTTATGCTTTTATGTTTCTTGAGAGTGCTTTCAGTCATCAGAATGTAGTTCATCAAGTAACATGCTTTTATTTTATTGTTTTCCATTAGTGGTTCAAAATCAAATCAATACATTAATATACATTTGGTTCATCGAATCAAACAATCAGGAAATGCAGTTTCCTCAAAAACAAAATGCTCCTTTCTTTTTCTAAAACCGGACGCATCCCAGAAATGAAAATAAATAGAATGGGAAAGCCAGTGGAGTGCACTTTTTTGTTCCTCATGCCCAATTACACGACAGCGAGCGTCCTGTTCTACATAGGTTTCAACATGTTTTTGCTCCTTTCCGTACCAGATATTTCCAAATATTGACCCGCTGCTATTTCGTCCCAACTCCGTCATATTGAAGAGCAGGAGGAGGAAGAAAAGATAAAGAGGGAGAGAGAGAGAGATGCTTGCTATACTTGGTCGACTCGCTATCCGATTTCATTTACTTTTTAAATCTTTCCTCCACTCGTGTTGTGACCGAGGGAGCAAGTGAACAAACATGGTCATATTTAGGACGAGGCTGCCCACTGTTTGCACCCAGTTCATATTTCTTGAGATGGAATTATCTGAATTTTGCTTCGCCTCATCGCGGAAAATTCATTATTATTATGCCAAGACTTGATTTACTTTCACGATAAGGAGAAATGTGATTCGGAGGGATAGATTAAGACTGAGATACAGGATTAGGTGAGTGGGGGGGGGGGGTGGGAGAGGGAGGGAATGGTACACTAACGAGCCTCTGAAGGAACAGGATTAACACAACCATTTTGTCTATGATGCTTTATGAGGTGCATAAATCTGCTAACATTTTAACACACTACGTGGCAATGGCCATCTTTGACCTCCTTGTACTAAATGTCATCGAAATTTGAACTTTCCTTTGACAAATATCATTGTCGATCTTGTGACTCCTCTCCAACTGAAGCATTTTGACAGAGACAATCATTTATTTGTATGTTCTTTCCTTCAAAGATGATGATAGGTTAGATAAGTTTGATTTCCGCGATGAGGCGAAGCAAAATTCAGATAATTTTGTTACTGTCCTTGAAGAGTTATTACACTCTAAAAAAAAGATACCCAATATTGGGTAAAATGTTACACTTTACGAGGGTAAAAAGGGAACATGCATGTTTGTTGGGTCAAATTTGACACAGGGGTGGTTGGCTAAAAATTTACCCAGCAAATGTTTAATATTTTACCCAACTGATGTGCGATATATTTGACCCAATGTAAAAGGTAAAATGTTACCCAACGACAACCATGTTCCCTTTTTGACACAACATTGGGTAATTATTACCCAACTCATCCTGGGTACTCGTTTACTTTGTTGTTGTGTGAATTTTTTACCCAAGAGTTGGGTATAGTTTAACCCAACCTTATTGAATGATTTTTTTTAATTTTTACACAGATTTGGGTAAAAAAGAAAATTGTCCGAGGAGTTGGCTGGAAAGGTACATGTTTTGTAGTGTAGTGTATAAGTAGCAGATCGCCTCTCTCTTTCTTGGCTAGACAGTCTTTCGCTTGGCGTGCTCGCAGTAGGTGACTGCATCACGGATGACATTCTCCATAAGAATAATGTGTTGTCCAGAATTATGTGGAATTTCATGTCCATATTGAGAAGATTTACATGCATTCATGCAAATAAATGCTGCGGAAAGACACAAGTGCATGATCGTAGTCTATTTCGAACAAAGTCGTTCATCTTCTGTCGATCTTGAACGCGATTAAGTAATCGATGAACAGCTGATTCGGAACGGTGACCGACCACGCTAGCGCTTCAATCATAGGTTTTTAACATCAGTTGTGTCATAATACCAACGTTTAGGTGTCAAAACTTTTGTTTGCCCAACGCGCGGTTCAAATATTAATCTGCATCGTTACTTTCTTACCCCGGAAATGCGCACAGCAGGCGCGTAGCCACGGGGGGCACGGGGGGGGGGGGCACGTGCCCCCCTAAAATTTCCAGGATCGGTTGAAATTTTGTAGACCCCTTTTTTTTTACCTCGATAGATTACATGTATGTGCCCCCCCCCCCCCCCAAACATCAAACTCTGGCTACGCGCCTGGCGCACAGTCGAATTTTGATATGACACTATGGCAAGTGTAATGAAATTTCGAAGGGACTTGGTGTTTGGCACAAGGTTGGGTAATCTTTTACCCAACTTTTTTAAACAGCGATTTTGCACAGCAACATTTTGCACTCTATTTTTAGAGTGTACCATGACGATTTCTAATTGCATTTCTCATTTGAGTTTGTAACAGGTTATCTTAAAAAATCTCCCAGCGAACGCTAAAATATTTGCAGCAAATGCAAGTCGTACGGTTAAAGGTTATATACAGCTTGACCACGTTACTGGTATTTGAATCTAAAGTAGATATGAAACTTGTAATATCAAATTGTAATATTATAGACATATTGGCTGCTGTGGGAGGAATAGTTGTTTTAAAGGCTCAAGAGGATGTTGCATCATGACAGGCGCGTACGCAGCGGGGGGGGGGGGGGTAGGGTTGAACCCCTCAATCATTTTTATGTATGTGATTTGTTATATTTTTTATAATAATAAAGTCGTTGCGAAATTTGTTGGGACCAAAAGAATAAATAAAAAAATGTGTGCTCTTACCCCCCCCCCCCTTAAAATACAAGATATAAGAGTGGAATGTGTATTTCTATGCATGAATCATTATTATGCTTGTTCCATAGAACAATACTCGTGACGATATTGCAGACCTACATCACATCACAAAAAAGCGGACCAATATAAAACTTTGAGATACACATGAGAAATGTACTCTAAATGCAATTCAAAATATTGTATATATATATATTCTCGCCATTATTTTTGCAATACATAGGAGAAAGGGAACTAGACGAATATAGGATAAGGTCTCTTCGATAATAGTGGTCATGAAAATCGGGGGATTGGAAAAGCAATAAATTACACAAATACGGACGGCGCACTTGACATTTCTCCGAGCATAAAGATGATTATCAAACTGAAGAGTCTGGCTGATAATGGAGGTCGATAATGCATATACAGAGACAGTCGTAAAACAAATCTCTTCTCCTGTACTTGGTATGGACGAAGACGAGTCGTTAAAGGTCTGTCACAATGATTATTAGTTCGAGGAAGATTCTCCTCATATAAATATCAACATATCAAAGGAAAATTGGCAAATATGTTTCATGAGCACGTACATTTACAAACATATACATTTGGGAATTCCAATTAAAAAGTCTAAAAAGGCAACTATATACAGAAAATTGTATCGTGAATAGGATGCAACAATGTGTAGTCCCATATACTCGAATCTATGTTCAGCGCCTTTCAGTGTTAATATATATGCTGTACATTTACATCAAAGTCGTCATCTACTCTATAGCAATTTTGATGAAACAGAATTGATGCAATACGCGATGTCATTATGTCCGTATTAATCAATAGGGCATGTAGGTAGATAGTCTTCGTCTGTTTGAAGCCAGAAGGACTTTAGGTCCTAGACTTTAACACCGAGTTAAGACCCTTCTTATTTGAACGAACGATTTGTTGTTGTGACACACAATACCCGTGGAGATAAGACATAAGGCATTGGTCTTACTATTGATATGGACACAGCATCAATCAAATATGCCGGTGAGCACCAGAGTGATCTCAGAATACTCACGTGACCTTGAATGCGGTGCAATGTTTAAATAACCGCATCCTATGCTGACAATTATGATAACAGCATGAATGTTGATACAGGTAGCGTTTGGTTTATGAGGCACCATGTAGGTTATTAAGCCGTGAACCATACCTCATTCGCACTAGACCATGTGTATTTGAGAGCCTTAGGTTTAAAAGCGGTTATCTGGATGTGATAGCGTAGCAGCCACGACCTCACACAAGGTCTTCTCTTGAACGCGTCCGAAGGTTACACCTCAAAACGACATGAAGTTAAAAAACTCTTCTCTGCTATCCATAATAAAAGCAAAACTTCTTCAGTATTAATTTCATACTTTGTCTTACCGATGACGTATCATCAATATTACATCAGCAAAATACCGAATCTATACACACTAAGAAATGAACATTTAAAAGCGCTCCCGAATCGGTACAACAGCAGCACCCAGAGAGTGAAAAAATGTAAAGGTAAATTAAATGTTTCAAATCTTCTATCACGCCCCCTTGAAGATGCTTATTGTGTACCTCCTAAGGTTAAATGTTGTACCCTTCTCATCCAAAAGATGAATTTGCACCTTCTGTGATTCCTTGATGTAGTCTAGTCATCGTTGAGGTTACTTTTGTGACTTTTACAAAATTAGGGTGCAAATTCGATGCGTGAACCGGTTTAGATCCGTCCGAGAAGTGCAATACCAATGAGAACGCAATAGGCTACGCAATAGTTCACTAATGGAAACACCTGCCATATAATAAAGCTCTGCCGACATAAGGCGACTGTCGCAGTACCATCACAACATATCAACGATTTGTTTGCTTTAAGGGAACATATCAATAACAATAACAAGCTCTCTACTATGGAAGCCTAGCCGCACGCTGCAACTTTATAGAGTTCAAGATGTATGCAGTAAGAGCGATTATATTTATTTCAACAGACATAATTATACAGACAACTAAAAGGGTCTGAACAAATATCCCTGATAATTCCGAAACTGTAGTCTGCATGTTTTTTGCTCCCTGCTTTATAATGACACTGCGTTGTACTATAAAGACAATCGTAAAGGCTTTCAAAAAATCAACCTAAATAAACTTTCAATATAGCGTTTTGTCAATATTTCAAGAGCGTACTACACATACCGACCACAGTTATATGGGCAATACGATAGGTTATTGAATTACCCTTTACCTTTATTCTTGAAAACTTTTGCGACCGTGTTTACGATGCTCTCAACAAAACCGAGATTACTGCATGGTGATTGGTGAGTCAAAACGCGATATTTCATTGAATAAAAAGACAGCAGACCTTTAAGACTATTGTTGACCTTCCGAATCGGAAAAAACTCAGTTTAACATTGAGCAAATGAGGAAATTATCTGATGCCGATGTGAAAACATCATGGGTAAAAACCCCAAAATTATATGATTAGCTATCTCATTCCATAGGAGATGATGGGTCCAAAACCACTATCTAAAATAGTTATGAGGAAAAAAAAGTGTTAAGATCGCTATTTTTGAACTTCCGAATCGGGAAATCTCGATTTCACATTGATCAAATGAAGATGCTATCTGAAGTTGATGTGAATACATCATGGGTAAAAAGAAAAACAATTACAGGAATAGTTATCCCATTCCATAGAAAGCGATGTGTTCAAAGGTTTATTAAATTATGTGTTAAAGGTAATACAAAGTTTTGGTAAGGGATCATGAATTTGGTTCAAATGGACATATTGGAAGCTTATACGATCCTACAATATTCAGTGATCTTTGTCGCGGTCGAAATCGACTCTAAAGTTATACAAATGTAAATGATAAACAATTTATGTTGAATAGCTCCCTCTCAAGGTCAAGATATTAATTAAGCTATAAAACAATGTTTCTTGACTAAAATCGACCGATTAGCTATTCTCGTTCGGAAATTATATACCACAACTACATACTCTGAGATTTTCATGGTCACAGCTATCCTTATACGGCCGTAGGAGCTATTTGAAATTTATCAAAATTTACCGGGAGCACCGGTAAATCTTTATATTCAATTTTTCTCGAAAGCAAAAAAAAGTTTTAGGGACTAACATTTCTGGTGTTTTTAATAAATCCACAGGGGCATCCAAATATATCAAAATTGTAAAGAATCACCACTACCCATTTTTCAAAATTTCCCAAAACTTTGTAATATACCTTTAAAAAGGAGATCGTTTTACTATGTGTTATCCCTGATCAGCGTCACTCTGTAAGTTGAAATATATTAATTACCACTGATAACAAATACAAACCACACATAGCTTATTTATTTATAACTTTTTGGTCTTTTTATAAATGATTTTTTTTCAGTAACATAATGTATCATTCATACTACAAGAATACAGTGAATATATTACAACGTAAGATATGGTGGAGGGACCAAAAAACAAAACACATCAGGTTTTTAGAGATCTTCCGATCTTACGAATACAATACCAGGAATTCTCATACTGCAGGTACAGTGATCTTCTTTCAAACATCAGCTGGTATTCATCAGTTACTACGTCAAGACAGCCATAAGACCTCGTTTGTCATCTCGGGTTAACACGCCATGACACTTGACACAGTACCTTCTGATCATTCATAATATTGGAAGGTACCCACGTGTGTTATGCATTCACTAAGACTCCTCCGAAAGGAATTTCTGGATATCGAAGGGTAATGTAAAAACACCTGTCTTACAAGATACGGTGCTGTCTTCATTCTGTTTTGCTACATCAATCCTGGGGTAGGTGATGATGTTATCAGAGTTCCCTGACATTTCCCCCTCAAAGAAAGTAATTTCAAGCTCTCTCTCTCTCTCTCTCACTCTCAGCTTCTCTCTTCTTTCCCTCTATCTATTTGCTAATATCCCCCAACTACTTCTACCTCCTGTCTTTCTTTCTTTCCTTAAAAAAAAAATCCATCTTTATTTCTTCAATGGTCTCTTGTTCTGTATCTTTCTATATTCATCCAACACATTTTTCTCAGTCTCTGTCTCTATAAGCACTGCCAAATATATCTATGAAGCTCTCTTTCTCTTTCTCTTTCACTCGTTTACTTTCTCTCCCCTTTTTCCCCCTTTCTCCCCTCTTTTCTCCCATCTTTTCTTTCACATACACACACACACACACACACATACGCAAAATCACACACACGCACACCCACACGTACAAACACACACACACACATACGCACACACACACATATTATCTACCTCTATAATTCTTTTATTTTTACCCAAACTATTTTAATTTCTCTCTCTTCTACTATCCCCTCTCTCTTTCTGCAAATGTTTCGTTCCACTTTCTATACTCTCCTAAAGTTATTCTTGTCTCCAAGTCTCAGACACTCTGTTCTCAATCAACCCTTGCACCACCTTTCTCTTCATATCCCATCCTTCTGACACACACACACACACACTCTGTCTCTCTCTCGCTTTCTCTCTCTCTCTCTCCATGCTCTCTGCCTTTCTAATCTGACCCCATCTTCTAAGAAGTGTACAGTGTGCTATAACCATAATTGTTGTGATATCATCGCCTCGCGTTTCCTTAACGATCGAAGAAAATAAGGCCAAGGCTTAGATAAAGGTCTGCCATTATCGAATAGAGAAAAGGTTAACGAGAGTGGGATGATGGTGATGAGAGATAGGGCGGGAAAGATAGGGAGGGAAAGACAGAGAGAGAAAGAGAGAGAGAGGGAGAGAGAGAGAGAGAGAGGGGAAGGAGAGACGGAACGGAGGGAGAGTATCGGAGAGATATGGAGAGATAGAGAGTTGATGAGATGGAGAAAGAAAGTGGTTGAAAGTGAGAGATGGAGAAAAGCAGCTAGAGAGAAGAGATAAATATGTAGAGTAAGAACTTTAAATGATGACAGGGAATAAGATATTGAGAGGAAAGAGTGCGAGGGGGAAAGAATAGGAGGGAGATTGACAGAGAAACAGAGAGAGAGAGAAAGAAAGAGGGAGAGAGACAGACAGACAGACAGAGACGGTGAGGTACGGACAGGTTTAGGAGTGACGATATTGAAAAAGGAGACACTATGTCTGGGGGACAAAGAGGACGAGGTCCCAGATTTGTATGGAGATAGCTCTGATTAGGTAATATCCCGATAGGGAACCAGTAGAGTAACGGGCTGATGAACTTTCATTTGCTTACTTCATTTAATCTGAATATCGTGTAGTCTGTAACATAGTTCTAAGCTTTGACAGGGCAGTGAGCGAGAGTAAGACAACAGAACTGGCTCTGAACAGCCCTGGAGTCGCCTGTTGCTAAATGTAAAGAATATACTAAATACAAAATCGGAAGAAAAAAACTCAAAGTGTCACTTTTTAATAATATTTGCCCCTTTTACTACTATAATCAAGATCAACCTTAAAATATTCTCAAGTACAAACCATTATCATGATCAGCTTTCAGTGTGACAGTTCTGGAGGGGGCGGGGCCAAACTCATTACAATTGTATTTGTCTATCTAGCTTTCAGTCCCGATAGCGTAGAGCCTATAGCTTTCGGTAGCCCATATATACATTTACTTTAGTTTATATGATTAAGATTAAGCATTTTAACGGGCAATGTTCATGTTATTTTTTCAGAATGAATATTGTTGCTGTGAAATATACCTATATCAAAACATCCCATAATTGTGTTCATGATGTTCGTATTTAGGCATTAGACAATAGGAAGTATAATGCTTTTGGCATCACTGATCGTACAATCTTTATTGGAAACAAAACTGTAACAAGTTAAAATAATATTATAAAGGCTATAGGAACTATGATGGACACACACAAAAAAAAACGATAAGGACGAGAAAGTATCATGACGATACTAGAAAATGAAATAAACTGCAAAAAAAGGTGTTCCATGTTCGTAATTGATTCAGATGCCATGAATTCGAGAGAAAATGTGAACAGACAATACCACTATTCAACCATCCGCTATCATATTCATGTATAAAAATAATGCGAAGATTTATCAATTGATGGAATAGATAGCGAGGTACACGTTTTAATCAAATCAAATATTGTCGCATTTTGAGCATGACCATTCAATTTCATTATAACCTCTCCACTATTTTCCTTTTACTCCGTTTGCTTTAATTTGTTGTTCTACTTTTTTTTAAAAGTACAGTGAAACCATGCTACAGATTTATGATATATTGAAAAAGAGATGCCAGCGTAACGATGTTATTTGGGACTGGTGATTGATGGGTTTATATCAATATTGTTTTCAAAATGACGAGCTGACTACAAGCAATTTGTTTACAGTACCAAGAAATATCGCTCAGCGTAATACATTTAAAAAAAGAATACGGGAAACTGAAAAAAACATTATGTTACCAAAATTTAAAAAAATTATATAATACATTCATTGTTTGGAAAGACAGCGTCATCAAGACAATCCTATGTCTATGACTCAATTTTTTTAGTTAGTACATACATCAGGATAAGTAGACAATACAGCTAATTGCACCACTCAGTTGCATGTTCGAATTTTTCTAACAGACAAAGGGCATGGGTACAATACCGGACGCAGAACAAAGGATGGATCGATCACTCGAGACATGAAACATATAGATTTACTCTTGTATAACCACAGCACATGAGTACATACGTACGGCAATGGCATCCCGAATACCTGATGCTCACGGGGCATGATTCATTATTTTGTTGACGTATGACTACGCCAATGATCAGCGCGGTCTGTGACGGACCGTGTGACATCGTACAACATGTCAATGCAAAGTGCAATAGTTGTGTGGAAATATTGGCTTTTGCGCTAATTGTCTCCACAGTCTTGATAAGCGCATGTAGTAATGCAAGACAATTAAAGGCTAACATGTAACGGCTTACGTGCAACGGACATTTCAAATGATAGAAATACGTGACGATCTTGTAAATATGGGGCGTCCATGGCATCCCTAATACCAGCTGCGCGCGAGGCGCCATTTGTCGACAATAATTCTCACTATGTTCTGGAACCGTCCTAGAAAAACGGGATTGAATGTGTTAATAGTGTCTATAATACGATCCTGGTTCTTTCATTAGTACATCCATCTAGTCTGTACCCCGTCCACAGTCAGTTCATATCAAGTTTAGATCGGGTAAATTTGCCATTTCCAAGCAGTCCAAGTCCGTCCGTTGTCGGTTTAAACCCGTTCCTAACTAGTTCTACCTCGTTCCCAATACGTCCAAATACATTTTTACTAGTTCGGTACTTGTTCTAACTAGTTTATAGACCGACCACTCTATTCAGAGACAGTTCAGCCGCTAAATAGAGCGGAGGGGGGGGGGGGGGGGGGGGGGGGGGGAAGAGGACACTTTTTTTTTTTTGGTCTCGAAATTTGACATTTTGTTCCGTTGGGGGGGGGGTGAGGTCACCTTTTTTAGGTCAGCCATTGGCATATTTAAAAAAAAAAAAAACAATCACAGAAAAGGGGGGGGGGGGGTTGCTCCAAAATACACACATAAAAAACCGAAGGGGGGAGGGTCAACCCCCTAACCCCCTCCCCCCTTCCGTACGTGCCTACTCGTCTGAAAGTAGTTTTTCCCCTCCCGCGCGAAGCGCGGAAGTTTTTACGTTTCATTAAATCATTAGAAAAAGAAGACGATTCGTTGTATAGTTTTTACTCTTAATCCTCGTCTTAATTCATCCCCCTCTCCCGCGCAAAGCTCGGAAGCTTTTACGTTTCATTAAATCATTAGAGAAAGAAGATGATTCGTTATACCGTTCTCGACTCTTAATCCTCATCTGAATTCAGTTTTCCCCTCCTCCCTCCCGCGCAAAGCGCAGAAGCTTGTACGTTTCATTAAATCATTAGAGAAAGAAGACGATTCGTTGTACCGTTCTCGAAAATAATCCTCGTCTGAATAAAGCTTTTACGTTTCATTAAATCATTAGCGAAATAAGACGATTCGTTGTACCGTTATGACTTTTAATCCTTGTCTAAATTCAGTTTCCCCCCTCCCACGCGAAGCGCGGAAGCTTTTACGTTTCATTAAATCATTAAAGAAAGAAGACGATTCGTTGTATCGTTCTCGACTCTTAATCCTTGTCTAAATTCAGTTTTCCCCCCGCTTCGACGTTTCATTAAATTTTTAGAGAATGAAGACGATTCGTTGTACCGTTCCCGAAAATTATCCTCGTCTGAATTAAGTTCCCACTGCCCTCCCCCGCGCGTAGCGCGGAAGCTTTGACGTTTCATTAATTCATTAGAGAAAGAAAACGATTCGTTGTACCGTTCTCGACTCTTAATCCTTGTCTGAATTTCAAATATGTTCTTTGTCTATTCCCTTTTCTTCCTACGTCCTCTTCCTTTACACTCCTCTCTTTTTTGGCCGGCGTTTATTGGGGGACCACCCCACCGCCCCCCTGGCTACGCGCCTGCTGTCAGATGAACATAAATTATGTTGATACCTTGTCCGCCCCGGAAGCTCAGGGGTTTAAGGTTTTAATTTACGGTCAGATTAGCATTCAGGGGTCCGCCTTAGCGCCCTAGACGGGGTCCAGGGGGCAGAGCCCCGGAAGTTCAGGAGTTTAGGCATTTAATTACGGTCAGATGAGCATTATTTTGATACCTAATTGTTACAATGGCAGATCACTAATTGGCTTGGGGTTCAGGGGGCGGAGCCCCGGAGTCTCAAGGGTTTTAGGCACTCAATTACGGTCAGATGAGTATCGAGGGGCCCGCCTAAGGGCTCTTGGTTGGGTCCAGGGGGCAGAGCCCCCAGAAGCTCAGTGGTTTTAGGCGTTTAATTACGGTCAGATGAGCATTTTTGATACCTTATTATTTGTGACACTAGCAGGACACTATTTGGCATGGGGTCCAGGGGGCAGAGCCCCCAGAAATCAGGGGTTTTAGGCATTAAATGACCGTCATATGAGCATCTAAGGGCCCGCCTTAGGGTCCTAGGTGGAATCCAGGGGGCAGAGCCCTTAGGATTTTAGGCATTAATTTTAATCATGGTCAGATGAGCATATTTTGATACCCCATTATAATGTGACACTGGCAGTTAACTATTTTTTCTTTCTCGCTCTCTTTCTTTCTATTTCTCTTTAATATACTTTTTCAAAGAAAGTGTGGGGGAGGGGCTCGAGGATCCCGATCCCCGCCGTTCCGCGGGCCCTGATATGTAGGCATCTCAAGAAGCATTTTCTTGCCTGGCTGTAAATTTAGGAATTTGTCATTTTCCAACAAACGCATGAAGTGAGGAAAATTATCTCATTTCAGCATTATTTGTTAACCACCGTTATGGAATTATAAATAAACCACGTTTGAATTCTATTTCTCCAACCCCCACCCCCCTCCCCTATCAGTATGCCAGTGCCCCCCCCCCCCCCCTCCGATCTACACCTTGTTGGCGGGAAAATTGCAACTGATATCCCCTACCTTTCTTCATTCTCTTTTATTTCCTTTCCCTTTCTCTCCTCTTTCACTTTCCCTTCCCTTACTTATCTCTCTTTTAGGTTTGCTGGGGGGGGGGGGGGGGGGCACGGTCATTTTGGTCCCCAACCCGCTCCACACATTGTAGGCGGGATTAACCGCAACTGATCTCCGCTTCTTTTCTCCCTTTTCTTTTTTGCAATGACGACCTTCGTCATTGCCTTGTTTTCGTTCACATTATTAATTGCAATGACGAACATCGTCATTGCCTTGTTTTCGTTCACATTCTGCCCCATTAATATACTTATCCTCCTTATCGTCCAAAAATCCCATTCGTTTTGCACGTAGTGCTTGTCCTTCCTGGTTAGGTACTTTTCTCAGGTCCTTTTCCTTTCAAATTTCGTAGGCTTCATCTCTAGCATCTCATCAAGGTCACCTACTTTTTTGATTTTCGAAATCACTCATGCATGACCGTCCAGGCGCCATTTTGTCCGTTTCTGGTCCATTTTAAGGCCTTTCTTTCTTCCTTCCTATCTCCACTATCCTAGATCCTACACATTTGTAACAAATTCCTCTAGATAGTCTGAGAGATGTTCTTTTATCTGCGATGCATTACTTGCCCTTCAAAATGCCATCTTCATACTCAAAATTCAAATCTGAAACCGTCTCCGTCAACAATCTCTCAAATTCTTGAGAAATTGACCCCTAAATAATCTAAAACTGCCATAACTTTCTTATATAAATTCCGTTTTGTATTAAAATCACACAGTATCTTTATCACATAATTGCACATAGCCATGCCAAATTTCACGCTCCAATGGTTTTGCAAAACATAAATAGCGCCCTCTAAAGTTCTGGGAATTGGCTTTCTTTCTGTGGCCGTATCTCCATTATGGCTTGGCAAACCCGTACCCTTTTTTGGATTTAGATACTTGAAGATATGCCCTTTCCAGCCATATACAAAATTATATACCCTAACACTGACCGACTTTGCGAAAAATGCCCTCCAAATTCGCCATTTTCAAGAAAATTGAGAAATAACTTCAAATTGCTCTAAATTAGAGATCTTTATATTTACATCAATGAAACTTGGCAGACATATGTGTCCATATACGTGACAACTGTCCGCCAAGTTTGGTAAAATTCGAATACGTAGGCGCAAAGTTATCGCCAAAAATGATCAATTTACTATGCATTACGTAATATCGCGTTTAATGCGTGCAATACATAGCGCGAAGATAACAATGGTGTCAAACTGACCGCATTGAAGTGCCCCTTCGAATGATACCAAGTATAGTATATGTTCACACAGAAAATTGTGAATAAATTGCATTTGAACAAAGGTCACTACACGAATTCCGCCGAGTTTCCGCCCGAATCTAACACGTATCGGCTTTGACGTCATTTTTTCAGACTGCTTTTCGCCCCTTAAACGTCTTTGTTTTTCCTTGAAAATTTGCAGTGACATGCCGAGTTCCAATACGCAGGGCAACTCATGGCCGGATTTTTAAAATTGGTCAAGGCGGCCATTTAAGACGCCATTTTGTCCTATAAATCTATTTTACATCACGTGTTTCGATAGGATTATCATAGAAAAAAAGAGAGTGGTTCACAATAACAATCATGAAATTCTATTTCTAACTGATACCAAATACGGCCCATAAAGAGACATAAAGAGAGAGAGAAAAAACAATTTAACTCCGGTCATAATACAGATCCTGTACGTTTTCCGCTCATGCATTACACGCATTGTCTATGGGGCATATCGGGTTCACGCTTTTGACCCCCAGATAGATCTTTATTGCAATGACGAACATGCACCAAATCCCCTTGGTTTTTGCACGCAGTGCTTGCGAGCCCTTTCTACGTCCTTTCCCCTATCCCAATTTCTTTCAAACTTCGTAGGCATAGTCACTACCATCCCATCAAGGTCACTGTTGAGGCCTTTCTTTCGCCCTACCTATCTCCAATATCACAGAAGCTACAGACTTCGTACAAATTGCTCTGGATAGGGCGAGAGAAGCTCTTTCGTTTGACACGTAGAAACACGGCGTCATTGCACGCACATCGTTGTGACACGATTGCATTTCTAGTATTTGCAATGACGACCTTCGTCATTGCCTTGTTTTCGTTCACATTCTGCCCCATTAATATTCTCCTTTTCCTCCTTTTCCTCCTTATCCTTATCGTCAGGAAATCGCATTCGTTTTGCACGTAGTGTTTGTGATTCCTAGTTAGGTGCTTTCCTCATGTCCTTTTCCTTTCAAATTTCATAGGCATAGTCTCTAACATCTCATCAAGGTCACTACATTCTTCGATTTTAGAAATCACTCATGCATGACCGTCCAGGCGCCATTTTGTCCGTTTCTGGTCCATTTTAAGGCCTTTATATCTTCCTTCCTATCTCCACTATCCTTCATCCTACAAACTTCTAACAAATTCCTCTAGATAGTCTGAGAGATGTTCTTTCATCTGCGACACATGACTTGACCTTCAAAATGCCATCTTCATACTCGAAATTCAAATCTAAAACCGACTCCGTCAAAAATCTCTCAAGTTCTTGAAAAATGGACCCCTAAATAATCTAAAACTGCCATAACTTTCTCATATAAATTCCGTTTTGTATTTAAATCTCACAGTATCTTTATCTCATAATTGCACATAGCCATGCCAAATTTCACGCTCCAATGGCTTTGCACAACATAAATAGCGCCCTCTAAAGTTCTGGGAATTGGCTTTCTCTCTGTGGCCGTATCTCCATAATGGTTTGGCAAACCCGTACCCTTTTTTGGATTTAGATACTTGAGGATATGCCCTTTCCAGCCATATACAAAATTATATACCCTATCACTGACCAAATTTGAGAAAATTGCCCTCCAAATTCGCCATTTTCACGAAAATTCCGAAATAACTTCAACTTGCTCTAAAATGGCGATCTTTAAACCTAACTCGATGAAACTTGGCAGACACATGTATCCATATACGTGTCAACTGTCTGCCAAGTTTGGTAAATTTTAATAACGTCAGCGCAAAGTTATCGCCAAAAATGATGAATTTGCTATGCATTACGTAATAGCGCCTTTAATGCGTGCAGTACATTGCGTGCAGATGACAATAGTGTCAAACTGACCGCAATGAAGTGCCCTTTCGAATGATACCAAGTATGGTATATGTTTTCACAGAAAATTGTGAGTAAATCGCATTTGAACAAGGGTCACTATACGAATTCCGCCCGATTATAACACTTATCGGCCATGACGTCATTTTTTTCAGACTACTTTTCGCCCCCTAAACATCCTTTTTTTTCCTTGAAAATTTGCAATGACATTCCGAGATGCAATACGCAGGGCACCTCGTGACCGGATTTTTGGAATTAGTCAAGGGGGCCATTTAAGACGCCATTTTGTCCTTTAAATCTATTTTACATCACATGTTTCGATTGGATTATCATAGAAATAAAGAGAGTAGTTTACAATAACAACCATGACATTTTCTTTCCAATGATACCATATACGGCCCATAAAGAGACATAAAGAGAGAGAGAAAAAACAATTTAACTCCGGTCATAATACAGATCCTGTACGTTTTCCGCCCATGCATTACACGCATTGTCTATGGGGCAAATCGGGTTCACGCTTTTGACCCCTAGAACGATCTTGATTGCAATGACGAACATGCAACTAATCCCATTTGTTTTTGCACGCAGTGCTTGCGAGCCCTTCCTAGGTTCTTTCCCCTATCCCAATTTCTTTCAAACATCGTAGGCATAGTCACTACCATCCCATCAAGGTCACTATTGAGGCCTTTCTTTCGCCCTATTTGTCTCCAATATTACAGAAGCTAAAGACTTCGTACAAATTGCTCTGGATAGTCCGAGAGAAGCTCTTTCGTTCGACACGTAGAAACACGGCGTCATTGCACGCACATCGTTGTGACACGATTGCATTTCTAGTATTCTCCTTGCAATGACGAACCTTCGTCATTGCCTTGTTTTCGTTCACATTCTGCCCAATTAATTGCAATGACGACCTCCGTCATTGCCTTGTTTTCGTTCACATTCTGCCCCATTAATATACTTATCCTCCTTATCCTTATCGTCCGGAATCCCATTCGTTTTGCACGTAGTGTTTGTTATTCCTAGTTAGGTACTTTCCTCAAGTCCTTTTCCTTTCAAATTTCGTAGGCATCATCTCTAGCATCTCATCAAGGTCACCTACTTTTTCGATTTTCGAAATCACTCATGCATAAACGTCCAGGCGCCATTTCGTCCGTATCTGGCCCAATTTAAGGCCTTTCTATCATCCTTCCTATCTCCACTATCCTAGATCCTACAAACTTCTAACAAATTCCTCTAGATAGTCTAAGAGATGTTCTTTAATCTGCGACGCATAACCTGTCCTTCGAAATGCCATCTTCATACTCAAAATTCAAATCTGAAACCGACTCTGTCAACAATCTCTCAAATTCTTGAAAAATTGACCCCTAAATAATCTAAAACTGCCATAACTTTCTCATATAATGTCCGTTTTGTATTTAAATCTCACAGTATCTTTATCTCATAATTGCAAAGAGCCATGCCAAATTTCAAGCTCCAATGGCTTTGCACAACATAAATAGCGCCCTCTAAAGTTCTGGGAATTGGCTTTCTTTCTGTGGCCGTATCTCCATTATGGCTTGGCAAACCCGTACCCTTTTTTGGATTTAGATACTTGAAGATATGCCCTTTCCAGCCATATACAAAATTATATACTCTAATACTGACCGACTATCAGAAAAATGCCCTCCAAATTCGCCATTTTCAAGAGAATTCCAAAATAACTTCAACTTGCTCTAAAACGGCGATCTTTATACCTACATCAATGAAACTTGGCAGACATATGTATCCATATACGTGACAACTGTTTGCTAAGTTTGGTAAAATTCAAATATGTCAGCGCAAAGTTATCGCCAAAAATGATGAATTTACTACGCATTACGTAATAGCGGGTTCAATGCGTGCAATACATTGCGCACAGTTAACAATGGTGTCAAACTGACCGCAATGAAGGGCCCTTTCGAATGATATCAAGTATAATATATGTTCACACAGAAAATTGTGAGTAAATCGCATTTGAACAAAGGTCACTACACGAATTCCGCCGAGTTTCCGCCCGAATCTAACACGTATCGTCTAAGACGTCATTTTTTCAGACTACTTTTCGCCCCCTAAACGTCCTTATTTTTCCTTGAAAATTTGCAGTGACATGCCAAGTTCTAATACGCAGGGCACCTCTTGGCCAGATTTTTAAAATTGGTCAAGGGGGTCATTTAAGACGCCATTTTGTCCTATAAATCTATTTTACATCACGTGTTTCGATAGGATTATGATTAAAAAAAGAGAGTAGTTTACAATAACAACCATGAAATTCTCTTTCTAATGATACCAAATACGGCCCATAAAAAGACATGAAGAGAGAGAGAAAAAACAATTTAACTCCGGTAATAATACAGATCATGTACGTTTTGCGCCCATGCATTACACGCATTGTCTATGGGGCATATCGGGTTCACGCTATGGGCCCCAGAAAGATCTTGATTGCAATGACGAACATGCACCAAATCCAATTGATCTTTGCACGCAGTGCTTGCGAGCCATTTCTAGGTTCTTTCCCCTATCCCAATTTCTTTCAAACTTCGTAGGCATGGTCACTACCATCCCATCAAGGTCACTGTTGAGGCCTTTCTTTCGCCCTACCTATCTCCAATATCACAGAAGCTACAGACTTCGTACAAATTGCTCTGGATAGTCCGAGAGAAGCTCTTTCGTTTGACACGTAAAACATGGCGTCATTGCACGCACATCGTTGTGACACGATTGCATTTCTAGTATTCTCCTTTTTTGCAATGACGAACCTTCGTCATTGCCTTGTTTTCGTTCACATTCTTCTTATTAATATTCTTACTTCTTCTTCCTCCTCTTCTTCTTGTCGTCCGGAATCCCATTCGTTTTGCACGTAGTGCTTGTTATTCCTAGTTAGGTGCTTTCCTCATGTCCTTTTCCTTTCAAATTTCATAGGCATAGTCTCTAACATCTCATCAAGGTCACTACATTCTTCGATTCTCGAAATCACTCATGCATAACCGTCCAGGCGCCATTTTGTCCGTTTCTGGTCCATTTTAAGGCCTTTCTTTCTTTCTTCCTGTCTCCACTATCCTAGATCCTACATCCTTCTAACAAATTCCTCTAGATAGTCTAAGAAATGTCCTTTAATCTGCGACAAATAACCTGCCCTTCAAAATGCCACTTTCGTACTCAAAATTCAAATCTAAAACCGACTCCGTCAAAAATCTCTCAAGTTCTTGAAAAATGGACCCCTAAATAATCTAAAACTGCCATAACTTTCTCATATAAATTCCGTTTTGTATTTAAATCTTACAGTATCTTTATCTCATAATTGCACATAGCCATGCCAAATTTCACGCTCCAATGGCTTTGCACAACATAAATAGCGCCCTCTAAAGTTCTGGGAATTGGCTTTCTGTCTGTGGCCGTATCTCCATAATGGCTTGTCAAACCCGTACCCTTTTTTGGATTTAGATACTTGAAGATATGCCCTTTCCAGCCATATACAAAATTATATATCCTATCACTGACCAAATTTGCGAAAATTGCCCTCCAAATTCGCCATTTTCAAGAAAATTCCGAAATAACTTCAACTTGCTCTAAAATGGCGATCTTTATACCTACGTCGTTGAAACTTGGCAGACACATGTATCCATATACGTGACAACTGTCTGCTAAATTTGGGAAATTTTAATAACGTCGGCGCAAAGTTATCGCCAAAAATGATGAATTTGCTATGCATTACGTAATAGCGCCTTTAATGCGTGCAGTACATTGCGTGCAGATGACAATGGTGTCAAACTGACCGAAATGAAGTGCCCTTTCGAATGATACCAAGTATGGTATATGTTTACACAGAAAATTGTAAGTAAATCGCATTTGAACAAGGGTCACTATACGAATTCCGCCCGATTATAACACTTATCGGCCATGACGTCATTTTTTTCAGACTACTTTTCGCCCCCTAAACATCCTTTTTTTTCCTTGAAAATTTGCAATGACATTCCGAGATGCAATACGCAGGGCACCTCGTGGCCTGATTTTTGAAATTGGTCAAGGGGCCATTGAAGACGCCATTTTGTCCTTTAAATCTATTTTACATCACATGTTTCGATAGGATTATCATAGAAAAAAAGAGAGTAGTTTACAATAACGACCATGAAATTCTCTTTCCAATGATACCATATACGGCCCATAAAGAGACATAAAGAGAGAGAGAAAAAACAATTTAACTCCGGTCATAATACATCCTAGGCTCTACGTTTTCCGCCCATGCATTACACGCATTGTCTATGGGGCAAATCGGGTTCACGCTTTTGACCCCTAGAACGATCTTGATTGCAATGACGAACGTGCAACTAATCCCATTTGTTTTTGCACGCAGTGCTTGCGAGCCCTTTCTAGGTTGTTTCCCCTATCCCAATTTCTTTCAAACATCGTAGGCATAGTCACTACCATCCCATCAAGGTCACTATTGAGGCCTTTCTTTCGCCCTACCTGTCTCCAATATTACAGAAGCTAAAGACTTCGTACAAATTGCTCTGGATAGTCCGAGAGAAGCTCTTTCGTTCGACACGTAGAAACACGGCGTCATTGCACGCACATCGTTGTGACACGATTGCATTTCTAGTCCTTATCCTTATCGTCCGGAAATCGCATTCGTTTTGCACGTAGTGCTTGTGATTCCTAGTAAGGTGCTTTCCTCATGTCCTTTTCCTTTCAAATTTCGTAGGCATCGTCTCTAACATCTCATCAAGGTCACTACATTCTTCGATTTTCGAAATTACTCATGCATAACTGTCCAGGCGCCATTATGTCCGTTTCTGGTCCATTTTAAGGCCTTATTTTATTCCTTTCTATCTCCACTATCCTAGATCATACAAACTTCTAACAAATTCCTCTAGATAGTCTAAGAGATGTTCTTTCATCTGCGACGCATAACCTGACCTTCAAAATGCCATTTTCGTACTCGAAATTCAAATCTAAAACCGACTCCGTCAAAAATCTCTCAAGTTCTTGAAAAATGGACCCCTAAATAATCTAAAACTGCCATAACTTTCTCATATAAATTCCGTTTTGTATTTAAATCTCACAGTATCTTTATCTCATAATTGCACATAGCCATGCCAAATTTCACGCTCCAATGGCTTTGCACAACATAAATAGCGCCCTCTAAAGTTCTGGGAATTGGCTTTCTGTCTGTGGCCGTATCTCCATAATGGCTTGGCAAACCCGTACCCTTTTTTGGATTTAGATACTTGAAGATATGCCCTTTCCAGCCATATACAAAATTATATACCCTATCACTGACCAACTTTGCGAAAATTGCCCTCGAAATTCGCCATTTTCAAGAAAATTCCGAAATAACTTCAACTTGCTCTAAAATGGCGATCTTTATACCTACGTCGTTAAAACTTGGCAGACACATGTATCCATATACGTGACAACTGTCTGCCAAGTTTGGTAAATTTTAATAACGTCAGCGCAAAGTGATCGCCAAAAATGATGAATTTGCTATGCATTACGTAATAGCGCCTTTAATGCGTGCAGTACATTGCGTGCAGATGACAATGGTGTCAAACTGACCGCAATGAAGTGCCCTTTCGAATGATACCAAGTATGGTATATGTTTACACAGAAAATTGTGAGTAAATCGCATTTGAACAAGGGTCACTATACGAATTCCGCCCGATTATAACACTTATCGGCGATGACGTCATTTTTTCAGACTACTTTTCGCCCCCTAAACATCCTTTTTTTTCGTTGAAAATTTGCAATGACATTCCGAGATGCAATACGCAGGGCACCTCGTGACCGGATTTTTGAAAGTAGTCAAGGGGGCCATTTAAGACGCCATTTTGTCCTTTAAATCTATTTTACATCACATGTTTCGATAGGATTATCATAGAAAAAAAGAGAGTGGTTTACAATAACAACCATGAAATTCTCTTTCCAATGATACCATATACGGCCCATAAAGAGACATAAAGAGAGAGAGAAAAAACAATTTAACTCCGGTCATAATACAGATCCTGTACGTTTTCCGCCCATGCATTACACCGCATTGTCTATGGGGCAAATCGGGTTCACGCTTTTGACCCCTAGAACGAGCTTGATTGATTTGACGAACATGCAACTAATCCCATTTGTTTTTGCACGCAGTGCTTGCGAGCCCTTTCTAGGTTCTTTCCCCTATCCCAATTTCTTTCAAACATCGTAGGCATAGTCACTACCATCCAATCAAGGTCACTATTGAGGCCTTTCTTTCGCCCTACCTGTCTCCAATATTACAGAAGCTAAAGACTTCGTACACATTGCTCTGGATAGTCCGAGAGCCATTTTGTCCGTTTCTGGTCCATTTTAAGGCCTTTCTTTCTTCCTTCCTATCTCCACTATCCTAGATCCTACAACCTTCTAACAAATTCCTCTAGATAGTCTAAGAGATGTTCTTTAATCTGCGACGTATAACCTGCCCTTCAAAATGCCATCTTCGTACTCAAAATTCAAATCTGAAACCGACTCCGTCAAAAATCTCTCAAAGTCTTGAAAAATTGACCCCTAAATAAACTAAAACTGCCATAACTTTCTCATATAAATTCCGTTTGGTATTTAAATCTCACAGTATCTTTATCTTATATTTGCACATAGCCATGCCAAATTTCACGCTCCAATGGCTTTGCAAAACATAAATAGCGCCCTCTAAAGTTCTGGGAATTGGCTTTCTCTCTGTGGCCGTATCTCCATAATGGCTTGGCAAACCCGTACCCTTTTTTGGATTTAGATACTTGAAGATATGCCCTTTCCAGCCATATACAAAATTATATACCCTATCACTAACCAAATTTGAGAAAATTGCCCTCCAAATTCGCCATTTTCACGAAAATTGAGAAATAACTTCAACTTGCTCTAAACCGGCGATCTTTATACCTACATCAAAGAAACTTGGCAGACACATGTATCCATATACGTGACAACTGTCTGCTAAGTTTAGTAAATTGTAATGCCCTCTTCGCCAAGTTATCGCCCAAAATGATGAATTTACTATGCTTTACGTACTAGCGCGTTTGATGCGTGCAGTACGTTTTGCGCAGATGACAATGGTTTCAAACTGACCGCACTGAAGTGCCCTTTCGAATGATACCAAGTATGGTATATGTTCACGCAGAAAATTGTGAGTAAATCGCATTTGAACAAGGGTCACTATACAAATTCCGCCGAGTTTCCGCCCTATTATAACACGTTTCGGCCATGACGTCATTTTTGCAATGACGACCTTCGTCATTGCCTTGTTTTCGTTCACATTCTGCCCCATTAATATTCTCCTTTTCCTCCTTTTCCTCCTTATCGTCAGGAAATCGCATTCGTTTTGCACGTAGTGTTTGTGACTCCTAGTTAGGTGCTTTCCTCATGTCCTTTTCCTTTCAAATTTCATAGGCATAGTCTCTAACATCTCATCAAGGTCACTACATTCTTCGATTTTGGAAATCACTCATGCATGACCGTCCAGGCGCCATTTTGTCCGTTTCTGGTCCATTTTAAGGCCTTTATATCTTCCTTCCTATCTCCACTATCCTTCATCCTACAAACTTCTAACAAATTCCTCTAGATAGTCTGAGAGATGTTCTTTCATCTGCGACACATGACTTGACCTTCAAAATGCCATCTTCATACTCGAAATTCAAATCTAAAACCGACTCCGTCAAAAATCTCTCAAGTTCTTGAAAAATGGACCCCTAAATAATCTAAAACTGCCATAACTTTCTCATATAAATTCCGTTTTGTATTTAAATCTCACAGTATCTTCATCTCATAATTGCACATAGCCATGCCAAATTTCACGCTCCAATGGCTTTGCACAACATAAATAGCGCCCTCTAAAGTTCTGGGAATTGGCTTTCTCTCTGTGGCCGTATCTCCATAATGGCTTGGCAAACCCGTACCCTTTTTTGGATTTAGATACTTGAGGATATGCCCTTTCCAGCCATATACAAAATTATATACCCTATCACTGACCAAATTTGAGAAAATTGCCCTCCAAATTCGCCATTTTCACGAAAATTCCGAAATAACTTCAACTTGCTCTAAAATGGCGATCTTTAAACCTAACTCGATGAAACTTAGCAGACACATGTATCCATATACGTGTCAACTGTCTGCCAAGTTTGGTAAATTTTAATAACGTCAGCGCAAAGTTATCGCCAAAAATGATGAATTTGCTATGCATTACGTAATAGCGCCTTTAATGCGTGCAGTACATTGCGTGCAGATGACAATAGTGTCAAACTGACCGCAATGAAGTGCCCTTTCGAATGATACCAAGTATGGTATATGTTTACACAGAAAATTGTGAGTAAATCGCATTTGAACAAGGGTCACTATACAAATTCCGCCGAGTTTCCGCCCTATTATAACACGTTTCGGCCATGACGTCATTTTTGCAATGACGACCTTCGTCATTGCCTTGTTTTCGTTCACATTCTGCCCCATTAATATTCTCCTTTTCCTCCTTTTCCTCCTTATCGTCAGGAAATCGCATTCGTTTTGCACGTAGTGTTTGTGACTCCTAGTTAGGTGCTTTCCTCATGTCCTTTTCCTTTCAAATTTCATAGGCATAGTCTCTAACATCTCATCAAGGTCACTACATTCTTCGATTTTGGAAATCACTCATGCATGACCGTCCAGGCGCCATTTTGTCCGTTTCTGGTCCATTTTAAGGCCTTTATATCTTCCTTCCTATCTCCACTATCCTTCATCCTACAAACTTCTAACAAATTCCTCTAGATAGTCTGAGAGATGTTCTTTCATCTGCGACACATGACTTGACCTTCAAAATGCCATCTTCATACTCGAAATTCAAATCTAAAACCGACTCCGTCAAAAATCTCTCAAGTTCTTGAAAAATGGACCCCTAAATAATCTAAAACTGCCATAACTTTCTCATATAAATTCCGTTTTGTATTTAAATCTCACAGTATCTTCATCTCATAATTGCACATAGCCATGCCAAATTTCACGCTCCAATGGCTTTGCACAACATAAATAGCGCCCTCTAAAGTTCTGGGAATTGGCTTTCTCTCTGTGGCCGTATCTCCATAATGGCTTGGCAAACCCGTACCCTTTTTTGGATTTAGATACTTGAGGATATGCCCTTTCCAGCCATATACAAAATTATATACCCTATCACTGACCAAATTTGAGAAAATTGCCCTCCAAATTCGCCATTTTCACGAAAATTCCGAAATAACTTCAACTTGCTCTAAAATGGCGATCTTTAAACCTAACTCGATGAAACTTAGCAGACACATGTATCCATATACGTGTCAACTGTCTGCCAAGTTTGGTAAATTTTAATAACGTCAGCGCAAAGTTATCGCCAAAAATGATGAATTTGCTATGCATTACGTAATAGCGCCTTTAATGCGTGCAGTACATTGCGTGCAGATGACAATAGTGTCAAACTGACCGCAATGAAGTGCCCTTTCGAATGATACCAAGTATGGTATATGTTTACACAGAAAATTGTGAGTAAATCGCATTTGAACAAGGGTCACTATACAAATTCCGCCGAGTTTCCGCCCTATTATAACACGTTTCGGCCATGACGTCATTTTTGCAATGACGACCTTCGTCATTGCCTTGTTTTCGTTCACATTCTGCCCCATTAATATTCTCCTTTTCCTCCTTTTCCTCCTTATCGTCAGGAAATCGCATTCGTTTTGCACGTAGTGTTTGTGACTCCTAGTTAGGTGCTTTCCTCATGTCCTTTTCCTTTCAAATTTCATAGGCATAGTCTCTAACATCTCATCAAGGTCACTACATTCTTCGATTTTGGAAATCACTCATGCATGACCGTCCAGGCGCCATTTTGTCCGTTTCTGGTCCATTTTAAGGCCTTTATATCTTCCTTCCTATCTCCACTATCCTTCATCCTACAAACTTCTAACAAATTCCTCTAGATAGTCTGAGAGATGTTCTTTCATCTGCGACACATGACTTGACCTTCAAAATGCCATCTTCATACTCGAAATTCAAATCTAAAACCGACTCCGTCAAAAATCTCTCAAGTTCTTGAAAAATGGACCCCTAAATAATCTAAAACTGCCATAACTTTCTCATATAAATTCCGTTTTGTATTTAAATCTCACAGTATCTTCATCTCATAATTGCACATAGCCATGCCAAATTTCACGCTCCAATGGCTTTGCACAACATAAATAGCGCCCTCTAAAGTTCTGGGAATTGGCTTTCTCTCTGTGGCCGTATCTCCATAATGGCTTGGCAAACCCGTACCCTTTTTTGGATTTAGATACTTGAGGATATGCCCTTTCCAGCCATATACAAAATTATATACCCTATCACTGACCAAATTTGAGAAAATTGCCCTCCAAATTCGCCATTTTCACGAAAATTCCGAAATAACTTCAACTTGCTCTAAAATGGCGATCTTTAAACCTAACTCGATGAAACTTAGCAGACACATGTATCCATATACGTGTCAACTGTCTGCCAAGTTTGGTAAATTTTAATAACGTCAGCGCAAAGTTATCGCCAAAAATGATGAATTTGCTATGCATTACGTAATAGCGCCTTTAATGCGTGCAGTACATTGCGTGCAGATGACAATAGTGTCAAACTGACCGCAATGAAGTGCCCTTTCGAATGATACCAAGTATGGTATATGTTTACACAGAAAATTGTGAGTAAATCGCATTTGAACAAGGGTCACTATACGAATTCCGCCCGATTATAACACTTATCGGCCATGACGTCATTTTTTTCAGACTACTTTTCGCCCCCTAAACATCCTTTTTTTTCCTTGAAAATTTGCAATGACATTCCGAGATGCAATACGCAGGGCACCTCGTGACCGGATTTTTGGAATTAGTCAAGGGGGCCATTTAAGACGCCATTTTGTCCTTTAAATCTATTTTACATCACATGTTTCGATTGGATTATCATAGAAATAAAGAGAGTAGTTTACAATAACAACCATGAAATTTTCTTTCCAATGATACCATATACGGCCCATAAAGAGACATAAATAGAGAGAGAAAAAACAATTTAACTCCGGTCATAATACAGATCCTGTACGTTTTCCGCCCATGCATTACACGCATTGTCTATGGGGCAAATCGGGTTCACGCTTTTGACCCCTAGAACGATCTTGATTGCAATGACGAATATGCAACTAATCCCATTTGTTTTTTGCACGCAGTGCTTGCGAGCCCTTTCTAGGTTCTTTCCCCTATCCCAATTTCTTTCAAACATCGTAGGCATAGTCACTACCATCCCATCAAGGTCACTATTGAGGCCTTTCTTTCGCCCTACTTGTCTCCAATATTACAGAAGCTAAAGACTTAGTACAAATTGCTCTGGATAGTCCGAGAGAAGCTCTTTCGTTCGACACGTAGAAACACGGCGTCATTGCACGCACATCGTTGTGACACGATTGCATTTCTAGTTGCAATGACGAACCTTCGTCATTGCCTTGTTTTCGTTCACATTCTGCCCCATTAATATTCTCCTTTTCCTCCTTTTCCTCCTTATCGTCAGGAAATCGCATTCGTTTTGCACGTAGTGTTTGTGATTCCTAGTTAGGTGCTTTCCTCATGTCCTTTTCCTTTCAAATTTCATAGGCATAGTCTCTAACATCTCATCAAGGTCACTACATTCTTCGATTTTGGAAATCACTCATGCATGACCGTACAGGCGCCATTTTGTCCGTTTCTGGTCCATTTTAAGGCCTTTATATCTTCCTTCCTATCTCCACTATCCTTCATCCTACAAACTTCTAACAAATTCCTCTAGATAGTCTGAGAGATGTTCTTTCATCTGCGACGTATGACTTGACCTTCAAAATGCCATCTTCATACTCGAAATTCAAATCTAAAACCGACTCCGTCAAAAATCTCTCAAGTTCTTGAAAAATGGACCCCTAAATAATCTAAAACTGCCATAACTTTCTCATATAAATTCCGTTTTGTATTTAAATCTCACAGTATCTTTATCTCATAATTGCACATAGCCATGCCAAATTTCACGCTCCAATGGCTTTGCACAACATAAATAGCGCCCTCTAAAGTTCTGGGAATTGGCTTTCTCTCTGTGGCCGTATCTCCATAATGGCTTGGCAAACCCGTACCCTTTTTTGGATTTAGATACTTGAAGATATGCCCTTTCCAGCCATATACAAAATTATATACCCTATCACTGACCAAATTTGAGAAAATTGCCCTCCAAATTCGCCATTTTCAAGAAAATTCCGAAATAACTTCAACTTGCTCTAAAATGGCGATCTTTATACCTACATCAATGAAACTTGGCAGACATATGTATCCATATACGTGACAACTGTCTGCCAAGTTTGGTAAATTTTAATAACGTCAGCGCAAAGTTATCGCCAAGAATGATGAATTTGCTATGCATTACGTAATAGCGCCTTTAATGCGTGCAGTACATTGCGTGCAGATGAAAATGGTGTCAAACTGACCGCAATGAAGTGCCCTTTCGAATGATACCAAGTATGGTATATGTTTACACAGAAAATTGTGAGTAAATCGCATTTGAACAAGGGTCACTATACGAATTCCGCCCGATTATAACACTTATCGGCCATGACGTCATTTTTTCAGACTACTTTTCGCCCCCTAAACATCCTTTTTTTTCCTTGAAAATTTGCAATGACATTCCGAGATGCAATACGCAGGGCACCTCTTGGCCGGATTTTTGAAATTGGTCAAGGGGGCCATTTAAGACGCCATTTTGTCCTATACATCTATTTTACATCACGTGTTTCGATAGGATTATCATAGAAAAAAAGAGAGTGGTTTACAATAACAACCATGAAATTCTCTTTCTAATGATACCAAATACGGCCCATAAAGAGACGTAAAGAGAGAGAGAAAAAACAATTTAACTCCGGCCATAATACAGATCCTGCACGTTTTCCGCCCATTCATTACACGCATTGTCTATGGGGCATATCGGGTTCACGCTTTTGGCCCCCAGAACGAACTTGATTGCAATGTCAAACATGCACCAAATCCCATTGGTTTGTGCACGCAGTGCTTGCGAGCCCTTTCTAGGTTCTTTCCCCTATCCCAATTTCTTTCAAACTTCGTAGGCATAGTACCATCCCATCAAGGTCACTGTTGATGCCTTTCTTTCGCCCTACCTATCTCCAATATCACAGAAGCTACAGACTTCGTGCAAATTGCTCTGGATAGTCCGAGAGAAGCTCTTTCGTTTGACACGTAGAAACACGGCGTCATTGCACGCACATCGTTCTGACACGATTGCATTTCTAGTTTAAGACTGTTATTTGGTTGTGTTAGTATGGGCGGCCGTCCGTGCCAAAGCACGCGTCGCAACATGTTCACCATGCACCAAGTCCTATTGGTTTTGCACGCAGTGCTTGCGAGCCCTTTCTAGATCCCTTCCTCTACTCCAACTCCCTTCAAAATTTGTAGGCGTAGTCTCTAGCATTCCTTCAAGGTCACTAGATTCTTCGTTCTCCGGAAACCCTCATGCGTGACCGTCCAGGCACCATTTTTTCCGTTTCGGGCCGTTTTGATGACCTTTCTTTCGCCCTGACTATCTCCACTATCACAGAAGCTACAGACTTCTTACATATTGCTCTGGATAGTAACAGTCCGAGAGTAGCTCCTTCGTTTGACACGTAGACACATGGCGTCATTGCACGCACATCGTTGTGACACGATTGCATTTCTAGTTGCAATGACGACCTTCGTCATTGCCTTGTTTTCGTTCACATTCTGCCCCATTAATATTCTCCTTTTCCTCCTTTTCCTCCTTATCCTTATCGTCAGGAAATCGCATTCGTTTTGCACGTAGTGTTTGTGATTCCTAGTTAGGTGCTTTCCTCATGTCCTTTTCCTTTCAAATTTCATAGGCATAGTCTCTAACATCTCATCAAGGTCACTACATTCTTCGATTTTGGAAATCACTCATGCATGACCGTCCAGGCGCCATTTTGTCCGTTTCTGGTCCATTTTAAGGCCTTTATATCTTCCTTCCTATCTCCACTATGCTTCATCCTACAAACTTCTAACAAATTCCTCTAGATAGTCTGAGAGATGTTCTTTCATCTGCGACACATGACTTGACCTTCAAAATGCCATCTTCATACTCGAAATTCAAATCTAAAACCGACTCCGTCAAAAATCTCTCAAGTTCTTGAAAAATGGACCCCTAAATAATCTAAAACTGCCATAACTTTCTCATATAAATTCCGTTTTGTATTTAAATCTCACAGTATCTTTATCTCATAATTGCACATAGCCATGCTAAATTTCACGCTCCAATGGCTTTGCACAACATAAATAGCGCCCTCTAAAGTTCTGGGAATTGGCTTTCTCTCTGTGGCCGTATCTCCATAATGGCTTAGCAAACCCGTACCCTTTTTTGGATTTAGATACTTAAAGATATGCCCTTTCCAGCCATATACAAAATTATATACCCTATCACTGACCAAATTTGAGAAAATTGCCCTCCAAATTCGCCATTTTCAAGAAAATTCCAAAATAACTTCAACTTGCTCTAAAATGGCGATCTTTATACCTACATCAATGAAACTTGGCAGACATATGTATCCATATACGTGACAACTGTTTGCTAAGTTTGGTAAAATTCGAATATGTCAGCGCAAAGTAATCGCCAAAAATGATGAATTTACTATGCATTACGTAATAGCGCGTTTAATGCGTGCAATACATTGCGCGCAGATAACAATGGTGTCAAACTGACCGCAATAAAGTGCCCTTTCGAATGATACCAAGTATGGTATATGTTTACACAGAAAATTGTGAGTAAATCGCATTTGAACAAGGGTCACTATACGAATTCCGCCCGATTATAACACTTATCGGCGATGACGTCATTTTTTCAGACTACTTTTCGCCCCCTAAACATCCTTTTTTTTCGTTTAAAATTTGCAATGACATTCCGAGATGCAATACGCAGGGCACCTCTTGGCCGGATTTTTGAAAGTAGTCAAGGGGGCCATTTAAGACGCCATTTTGTCCTTTAAATCTATTTTACATCACATGTTTCGATAGGATTATCATAGAAAAAAAGAGAGTAGTTTACAATAACAACCATGAAATTCTCTTTCCAATGATACCATATACGGCCCATAAAGAGACATAAAGAGAGAGAAAAAAAACAATTTAACTCCGGTCATAATACAGATCCTGTACGTTTTCCGCCCATGCATTACACGCATTGTCTATGGGGCAAATCGGGTTCACGCTTTTGACCCCTAGAACGATCTTGATTGATTTGACGAACATGCAACTAATCCCATTTGTTTTTGCACGCAGTGCTTGCGAGCCCTTTCTAGGTTCTTTCCCCTATCCCAATTTCTTTCAAACTTCGTAGGCATAGTCACTACCATCCCATGAAGGTCACTATTGAGGCCTTTCTTTCGCCCTACCTGTCTCCAATATTACAGAAGCTAAAGACTTCGTACAAATTGCTCTGGATAGTCCGAGAGAAGCTCTTTCGTTCGACACGTAGAAACACGGCGTCATTGCACGCACATCGTTGTGACACGATTGCATTTCTAGTCTTACTTCTTCTTATCGTCCGAAAATCCCATTCGTTTTGCACGTAGTGCTTGTCATTCCTAGTTAGGTGCTTTCCTCATGCCCTTTTCCTTTCAAATTTCGTAGGCATCATCTCTAGCATCCCATCAAGGTCACTACATTCTTCGATTTTCGGAATCACTCATGCATGGCCGTCTAGGCGCCATTTTGTCCATATCTGGTCCATTTTAAGGCCTTTCTTCATTCCTTCCTATCTCCACTATCCTAGATCCTACAAACTTCTAACAAATTCCTTTAGATAGTCTAAGATATATTCTTTCATCTGCGACGTATAACTTGACCTTCAAAATGCCATCTTCATAGTCAAAATTCAAATCTGAAACCGACTCCGTCAACAATCTCTCAAATTCTTGAAAAATAGACCCCTACAAATCTAAACATTGCAATAACTTTCTTTAACCAATTCCGTTCCGTCTCATCTTCTTGCAGTATCTTTATTTCATAATTTTACATAGCCATGCCAATTTTTACGCTCCAATGGCTATGCAAAACATAAATAGCGCCCTCTAAAGTTCTGGGAATTGGCTTTCTTTCTGTGGCCGTATCTCCATCATGGCTTGGCAGACCCGTACCCTTTTTTGGATTTAGATACTTGAACATATGCCCTTTCCAGCCATACACAAAATTATATACCCTAACACTGACCGACTTTGCGAAAAATGCCCTCCAAATTCGTCATTTTCAAGAAAATTGAGAAATAACTTCAACTTGCTCTAAATTGGCGATCTTTATACCTACATCAATGAAACTTGGCAGACATATGTATTCTTATACGTGACAACTGTCTGCCAAGTTTGGTAAAATTCGAATTTGTCAGCGCAAAGTTATCGCCAAAAATGATGAATTTACTATGCATTACGTAATAGCGCGTTTAATGCGTGCAATACATTGCGCGAGGATAACAATGGTGTCAAACTGACCGCAATAAAGTGCCCTTTCGAATGATACCAAGTATAGTATATGTTCACACAGAAAATTGTGAATAAATCGCATTTAAACAAAGGTCACTACACGAATTCCGCCGAGTTTCCGCCCGAATCTAACACGTATCGGCTTTGACGTCATTTTTTCAGACTGCTTTTCGCCCCTTAAATGTCCTTTTTTTTCTTTGAAAATTTGCAGTGACATGCCGAGTTGCAATACGCAGGGCACCTCCTGGCCGGATTTTTGAAATTGGTCAATGGGGCCTTTTAAGGCGCCATTTTGTACTATAAATCTATTTTACATCACGTGTTTCGATAGGATTATCATTAAAAAAAAGAGAGTAGTTTGCAATAACAACCATGAAATTCCCTTTCTAATGACACCAAATACGGCCCATAAAAAGACATAAAGAGAGAGAGAAAAAACAATTTAACTCCGGTCATAATACAGATCCTGTACGTTCTCCGCCCATGCATTACACGCATTGTCTATGGGGCATATCGGGTTCACGCTATTGGCCCCCAGAACGATCTTGATTGCAATGACGAACATGCACCAAATCCCATTGGTTTTTGCACGCAGTGCTTGCGAGCCCTTTCTAGGTTCTTGCCCCTATCCCAATTTCTTTCAAACTTCGTAGGCATAGTCACTACCATCCCATCAAGGTCACTGTTGAGGCCTTTCTTTCGCCCTACCTATCTCCACTATCACAGAAGCTACAGACTTCGTACAAATTGCTCTGGATAGTCCGAGAGAAGCTCCTTCGTTTGACTTGTAGAAACATGGCGTCATTGCACGCACATCGTTGTGACACGATTGCATTTCTAGTTTCTTCCTCTTTTTGTTCCCTTTTAGCTCTCCTCTTTTCCTTTTCCTTCCTTCTCTCTTTTTTTAGCGGGGACGGGGGGGGGGGGAGGCTAGGGTCTTTTGCCTCCCCCCTCGATCCACAACTTGTTGGCGGGAAAATTGCAACTGATATCCCCCTTCTTTTCTTTACTTCTTCCTATTTTGTCCTTCCCTTTATATCCTCTTTATATTTTTTCTTTCCCTTTCCTTCCTTCTCTTTTATTTTTTTATTGGGGGGGGGGGAAGGGGGAGGCAAGTCCTCCCCCACCCGATCTCCTTCTTCCCTCTTTTCTTTTCTTCTTCCTCTTCTTTTTTTCCCTTTCTCTCCTCTTTCCCTTCTTTTCCTTCTCTCTCTCTCTCTCCTTTTTTTTTTTTTTTTTTTTTTTTTTTGCGGGGGGGGGGGGGGCGCCAAGGCACGCTCGGCCCCCCCCCCCTGGATCCGCGCCTGCCTAGTGCAACCCCGTCCTGGCTCGAGGGTTATAAAAACCAGCGCGTTCTTGTTTATTTTGTTCATACCCGTTCAACGCTTCAAGCTCTGCAATTCTGACATTCCAGTTGAGTCCGGTCGCGCTACAATCTGACCAGGTCGTACAGCAATCGTCCCCCCCCCCCCCTCTTGTACTGCCCCCAAAGGAATATATATATATATATACATATATATATATATATACATATATATATACATATATACATATATATATATATATATATATACATGTTTTTGTTTTTTTAATGTCGGGGGGGAAACGAATTTTGTTTGTAATGCCTTTTACCCCTCCCCCCCCCCCCCCCGAGGTCGGCGCGATTTTCAAATTTCGGGGGATCAAAAAAAAAAAAAAAAATTCTCACTACCCCCCCCCCCCCCCCCCCCCCCACTGAATCCGTCCATGAAGTTCTTAAACAGATTGTAAACAGTTGCTACTACGTTCACTCCGTTTGTACACAGTTAGAGCCCGTTTGGCAACACAGTTTGGTGTGATGGGTGCTTAAAACATTACTAAGTCCCTCGGATAGGACTTTAACATATAAGTCCCCTGTTTTCTTCCTTATAGGCAAACACAAGCTTCATTAGCGGTCAGATAACACAAACAAACAAATATTCCGTAAAATATGGAACATCTCGTGTACCATTGCTTTTTCCAAGCAGTCTTTAGATACCTCACATGTAACAATGCATAGGACACTTCCTCTTGCGCTCTGTGCCTAGATCCCTCGAAGCAAATAAGATCCATTTCGAGCAAAACTAAAGAATTAGGTATCTAAAGACCTCTGGCCTAGGAATATTCATCCTGCCTAGGGTGACAGGCTCTACCATCCTATCTACAGTGACACCAGTCAAGTCATCTTATATTTCTGTTGTGCTTCTTAGATCATTCTTGTTTCCTTCAAAATATGTGTAAGTACAGTCTCTATGGCCACTGGCGAAGGAAACCTCTCGCTTTACGCGGTTGGTTTATTAGTTCGCATTACACCTACCCAAATCCATGTCGTGTACATGCATGATGTTCGTCACCCAAGACAATATGAATATGCTTTAAGGCTAGAGGAAGTATGGTATCAGCCTTGACATATCGTTTCATGTAAACATGTTAAAAGTCTGAAGGAATTGAAAACAGATCGCACTTGAATAGTCGAATACTGATTTGAGCCCTGTATGCATTTGTATGTACGTAGGGCGGAGTAGTTAAAGAGAAGGTCGAGTTCTAGGAAGAGGTGAATAATAATTTGTGAGCGTTATCGTTTTATAATGCAAGTGTGGAAACAAATCAGACACAAAATGTTCCCTGAAAAGCATGGCTCTTCGAATGCCTTGATATTCTAAATATGGCATGCAACATCATACACATCGGGACGGATTTTTATGCCACATGTTCGTGTGATCCCATATACATCTTTCTGTGTACAGTGCTTGTAACCGTACCAAGACAGGGCCAGATTTCTTATATTTTTGATGATTCCAGAACCTTGCAGTACACACCAATACTTATATGCTAGATGATCCACCTTTTCTGATCGATTCCACAACGTTTCTTTCGCAATGCAATCGCATGACCAGAACTCAACTTTATATTTAAGTGCAAAACAATCGCCTGTCATAAATCATTCTCGTTATTCTGAGATGAGTCGTCATGTATCAAATACATTATTGGAACATGTATCGAGAGTTACATTTAAAGGGCAGGCAACACATAAAAATATATACACATTCCACTTACAAAATCATGTTTGCATCCTTTTTATAACTCAGCAGTGTGACATTGTTCTATCTCAGGCTCGTTTATGCAGCTTAAAAGCACAAATAGTCCGCACATCAGTATGGAAACATTTCCTGCTACATGTTACGATGCTTCATGATTATGATAAGGCATCATGATCAGCCAAGCTCATGTCCGTTCATTAAGCAATGGTCATATGACGTTACTTCGTCCCTGGAACTAGAGCGCGTAGCCATATAAGAACATTCTAATAAGTTATGCGCTATTACAAGAATGGTTTGTTATGATGATTATTAAGAGCCATAAATAAGAAATGATCAATCCTCCAAGGCTTCAATTCACCTCTGCGCGGATAGATGATGATGGGAGATTTCGGAATAAAAGATTATGAAAGGACTAAATACAGTTGACTAATCGACAAATCGACTGTATTTACTCATTGATCGATGGGAGGTGGCGCGTGTAGGACAAAGTGAATGATTCCTCTTGAAAATAATAATTTAATGATAATGGATATTTATATAGCTCACATATCCACCATGCAAGGTGCTCAAAGCGCTCCAATATTACCCCGGCTCTGCTAGGCTACCAATTTCGGTGCTCTCAGCATACAAAGATTTCCTTCCTACCGGTCCCCATTTACTTCACCTGGGTGGAGTGTGGTAAATGTAGATCAATGTCTTGCTGCGGCGGGATTCGAACCGCGGACCTTGTGATCGACAGTCCGGCGACGTATCCACTCGTCCACGTTGGTGTCAGATCAGGGTAATCTGACTGACCTTAGTTGGAGGATAAGTCTATAGCTATTGCTGTCATAATATACTGGTTTGTGTTTCTGACATCCAATCAAGAACTTTATGTATCGATTTCCTAATGCTTCAACATATATGTTCAAAGGGCTGGGGACACGCGATGCCGTAAACGCTTTATGAGTTGGTCACTGCCCCGCATATAGCTAATAAAAATGTAGATGATCATAACAACCAGGGTAGCCTCATCAGCAATACTCTTATCCCTGGGGGCTCTGATCCATAGTCCGGTGACATACCCACTAGACCAGCGGGTTTTTTTTAACTGGAGCGACGTAAGACGTAAGGCGTCGCTAGGGATTTCGCGAGAGATTTTTAAAAGTTATGACATATATAGGCAACCATTCCCTTATCTATTTGGCCAACTAGAAGAAGGCTTCGATGTGTGATGTCAGTGTTGAGTGTACAGTAACCTAGGCATTTGTTGTTTAAATCCCATTTTTTTGGTGATTTCCTGGAATTCATTGTGGCATAACTCCCTTATTTTGTTATGTAACATCTGAAGCTACTGCAGGATAGTATTTCATGGATTATTTGTGAAGGATTGCATGGATTTTTTGGGATTGCTTTCTTACATGGAATGGCCTCAGGTAGACAGTGCTTCTAGCTCGGTCCCATACATGCACCCTTGCGTCATGTTGAATTCATATTCAAGATGGACAATACATGTAGGTCAACATTACAGGTTTTTGTAGTGTTACGCTGCTTGTTTTTTTATTTTTATTTTGCTTTTACTTGGTTGGATGTGGATTATTCTACTCTTTGAATTTTTAATTGGTCTACTATATTTGATTGATATATAAACATTGCAATGTGACTTGTGGCATTGTGCTACAATTACACAATCCTTGATAGCTGGATGAGGACTTCACTTTTCAGCGGTACTTGCTCTTGCCATCATGTCAAGCCCCATAGACTATTTCTTCTGGCTCTTCCTGGCTTCAGCAATTGTTAGTATTCATTATGACCATCGGATACTTGAGCCCTAAACAGAGAAGCAGGACTTTATCTTTCAAGAACTGAAAGGGCTTCAACACGCTTTCAGCCCTTCAACTACCACCATCAGTTGGCTTCAGGAAAGTCTTCTTTGGTCAGCATGTGCATCAAGTCGAAGACTAAGGAGATGTACTAACACTGCACCTAAGCATGGAAAGAAACACACCTTGCTGTATCTTACTTTTGTGCTACTCTCTATTGCTTCAGATGTTGAACTAAATCCTGGACCAAGAGCTTTAAAATATCCTTGCCAGATATGTTCTCGAGCAGTTACCTGGAACCAACGTGGGGTTGCTTGCGACGATTGTGATGGGTGGTATCATGTTCAGTGCATGGGTATGACAACACAGGTGTACGAGGCCCTTAATGATCCCAATGTCTCATGGCACTGTGTTAAATGTGGCCTGCCACAGTTCTCAAGCAGTCTTTTTGATCATACTCACCTTGAAACGTCCAACACCTTTGAAACGCTGGATCTATTAACTGACAACACCACCGGCTATAGTGGTAGTGATGCCGAGCAGGACACTATCAGCAGCTCTTCCTCTTCCACTGTGAGTTTTGGCCCACCACAGCACACTTCCTCACCCACAAAGCGTAGGAAGAAGGGATCCAAGCAAGAACAACAACTTCGTAGCATGAAAGTCCTTAATGTAAACTTCCAGAGTATTAGGAACAAGAAGGAGGAATTGGCTGTTCTTATAGAATCAACAAAACCCAGTATCATCATTGGGACGGAAACCTGGCTCAACAGCTCAATTTTCACCTCAGAGATTTTCCCGCCTAGCTACAGTGTAGTGCGAAAAGATCGCGTGGGTGGTCATGGTGGAGTCCTACTATAGCAGTTAGAAGTGACTTAACCTATAACATCTTGCAAATACAAGACGAAGGAGAACAGGTATACATCAAATTGTCGTTCGGAAAAGATGTAAGCCTAATTGTGGGAGCCCTGTATCGCCCTCCCAACAGCGACATGCAATACATTGATAAGATCTGTTCTACGATCGAAGAACTCTCTGTCCAGAACAGAAAGGCAGTCTTGTGGATAGGTGGTGACTTCAACTTACCAGACATTAATTGGGAAGACTTAAGTGTTGGTGGTCACAGTAACCCAGCTTCTATCAACAAGCGATTCCTAGACATGATCCAGAACTGCAACTTACAACAGATGGTTACCTTCCCAACGCGAGGAGATAATGTACCTGATCTCTTCTTAACCAACAGACCAACGCTGATCAACAAATGTTCTCTATTACCTGGTCTTGGTGATCATGACATTGTTGGTGTTGATTCAGATGTAACAGCGAAAAGGAATAAGCCGGTGAAAAGAAAAATCTACCTATGGAAGAAAGCCAATCTGCTGGGAATGAAACAGGACTGCCGTCAGTTTCAGCAAGAGTTCGTGCACAAATATACTGAACAGAGCTCAGTTCATGAGATGTGGAGCTGTTTCAAGATCAGCCTACTAAACATGATGGACAGCCACATACCAGCGAAAATGACATCCACTCGCTTTAGTCAGCCATGGGTCACCAGGTCGGTGAAACGGTCATCAAGGAGGAAAAAGCGGGCGTTCAATCATGCCTTAGCGACTGACAGACAGGAGGATTTCAACAGATACCATGAGATCAAGAAATCAACTCAAGCAGCCTGCAAACAAGCTTACAGTGAATACATCAACAACATCATCAGCCCTGACTCCAAGGCAAACCCCAGCGATTCTGGAGTTTCATCAACAGTAAGAGGAACGACCGTACTGGAGTAGCCCCACTGAAAGACACCAATGGGATTACACATTCAGGCAGCAAGGAGAAGGCCAACATGCTGAATCACCAGTTTGCATCAGTGTTTAACAGGAATGAGGACATGTCAACCATGAAGGATAAAGGACCAAGTCCATTTCCAGACATGGATGAAATCCAGATCTCATCAGCTGGTGTCTACAAACTGCTTTCTTCTCTCCAGGTACATAAAGCTACTGGACCAGACAAACTGCCTGCACAACTACTGAAGACGCTGTCATTGGAAATAACTCCAGTGTTGACTATGCTTTTTCAAGCTTCACTGAATCAAGGAGACGTTCCAGAGGACTGGAAGAAGGCAGATGTAGTTCCCATCTTTAAGAAGGGAGAGCGGTGCCAAGCAGTCAACTACAGACAGCGCGGATCCAGGATTTCTTAGGGGGGGGCCCAAATTTGAAAGTATGCGAGCCAAATATTGGTACGTAATGGTGACCAACAGTGACGTAATTAATGCGGGGGGGGGGGGGTCGGTGCAGGGGGGGGGGGCGATTCCCTCCCAAGCTTTGACGTTTCATTATATTATTAGAGAAAGAAGACGATTCGTTGTACCGTTCTCGAAAATAATTCTCGTCTGAATTTAGTTTTTCCCCATCCGCGCGAAGCCCGAAAAATTTTACGATTTATTAAATTATTAGAGAAAGAAGACGATTCGTTGTAAAGTGCTCTATTCTTAATCCTCGTCTGAATTCAGGTTCCTCCTCCCGCGCAAAGCGCGGAAGCTTTTACGATTCATTAAATTATTAGATAAAGAAGACAATTAGTTGTACAGTTCTCGACTCTTAATCCTTGTCTAAATTCAGTTCCTCCCCTTCCCCCTCCTGCGCGAAGCGCGGAAGCTTTGACCTTTTATTAAACTATAAAAGAAAGAAGACGATTCGTTGTACCGTTCTCGACTCTTAATCCTCGTCTGAATTCAGTTCCGCGAAGCGCGGAAGCTTTTACGTTTCATTAAATCATTAGATGAAGAAAACGATTCGTTGTTCAGTTTTCGACTCTTAATCCTTGTCTAAAAGCAGTCACCCCCTCTCCCCCTCCAGCGCGAAGCGCGGAAGCTTCTACGTTTCATTAAATCATTAGAGAAAGAAGACGATTCGTTATACAGTTCTCGACTCTTAATCCTCGTCTGAATTCAGGTTCACCCTCCCGCGCAAAGCGCGGAAGCTTTTAATCTTCATTTAATCATTCGAGAAGAAGAAGATTCGCTGCACCGTTCTCGAAAATAATCCTTGTCTAAAATCAGTCCCCCCCTTCCACCTCCTGCACGAAGCGCGGAAGCCTTGACCTTTTATTAAACTATTAAAGAAAGAAGACGATTCGTTGTACCGTTCTCGACTCTTAATCCTTGTCTTAATTCAGTCCCCCCCCCCCCTCCCCCACGGCGCGAAGCGCGGAAGCTTTGACGTTTTATTAAACTATTAAAGAAAGAAGACGATTCGTTGTACCGTTCTCGACTCTTAATCCTCGTCTGAATTCAGTTCCGCGAAGCGCGGAAGCTTTTACGTTTCATTAAATCATTAGATGAAGAAAACGATTCGTTGTTCAGTTTTCGACTCTTAATCCTTGTCTAAAAGCAGTCACCCCCTCTCCCCCTCCAGCGCGAAGCGCGGAAGCTTCTACGTTTCATTAAATCATTAGAGAAAGAAGACGATTCGTTATACAGTTCTCGACTCTTAATCCTCGTCTGAATTCAGGTTCACCCTCCCGCGCGAAGCGCGGAAGCTTTTAATCTTCATTTAATCATTCGAGAAGAAGAAGATTCGCTGCACCGTTCTCGAAAATAATCCTTGTCTAAAATCAATCCCCCCCCCCCTTCCCCCTCCTGCACGAAGCGCGGAAGCCTTGACCTTTTATTAAACTATTAGAGAAAGAAAACGATTCGTTGACAGTTCTCGACTCTTAATCCTTGTCTAAATTCAGTCTCCCCCCTCCCCTCCTGCGCGAAGCGCGGAAGCTTTGGCGTTTTATTAAACTATTAAAGAAAGAAGACGATTCGTTGTACCGTTCTCGACCCTTAATCCTCGTCTGAATTCAGTTTCCCCCCCCCCCTCCTGCGCGAAGCGCGGAAGCTTTAATCTAAGTTTAATCATTAGAGAAGAAGAAGATTCGCTGCACCGTTCTCGAAAATAATCCTTGTCTAAAATCAGTTTCCCCCCCCCCCCTCCCCCTCCTGCGCGAAGCGCGGAAAATTTTACGATTTATTAAATAATTAGATAAAGAAGACAATTCGTTGTACAGTTCTCGAATCTTAATCCTTGTCTAAATTCAGTCTCCCCCACCCCTCCAGCGCGAAGCGCGGAAGCTTTGACGTTTTATTAAACTATTAAAGAAAGAAGACGATTCGTTGTACCGTTCTCGACTCTTAATCCTCGTCTGAATTCAGTTCCCCCCCCCTCCTGCGCGAAGCGCGGAAGCTTTAATCTAAGTTTAATCATTAGAGAAGAAGAAGATTCGCTGCACCGTTCTCGAAAATAATCCTTGTCTAAAATCAGTTCCCCCTCCCCCCCCCCCCCCCTCCCCCCTCCCCCTCCTGCGCGAAGCGCGGAAATTTTTACGATTTATTAAATAATTAGATAAAGAAGACAATTCGTTGTACAGTTCTCGACTCTTAATCCTTGTCTTAATTCAGTCCCCCCCCCTTCCCCCTCCGGCGCGAACCGCGTAAGCTTTGACGTTTTATTAAACTAAAGAAGACGATTCGTTGTACCGTTCTCGACTCTTAATCCTCGTCTGAATTCAGTTCCCCCTCCCCCCTCCCGCGCGAAGCGCGGAAGCTTTTACGTTTCATTAAATTATTAGAGAAAGAAGACGATTCGTTGTAAAGTTCTCTACTCTTAATCCTTGTCTAAATTCATTCCCCCCCCCCCCCCATTCAGGCGCGAAGCGCGGAAGCTTTGACGTTTTATTATACTATTAGAGAAAGAAGACGATTTGTTGTAAAGTTCTCG
Organism: Strongylocentrotus droebachiensis; assembly: GCA_035222895.1. Classification (NCBI taxonomy): domain Eukaryota; kingdom Metazoa; phylum Echinodermata; class Echinoidea; order Camarodonta; family Strongylocentrotidae; genus Strongylocentrotus; species Strongylocentrotus droebachiensis. Next base: position 12,854 of record JAVYIG010001698.1, on the reverse strand, counting down.
ACTCTTAATCCTTGTCTAAAATCAGTCACCTCCCTCTCCTGCGCGAAGCGCGGAAGCTTCTACATTTCATTAAATCATTAGAGAAAGAAGACGATTTGTTGTACAGTTCTCGACTCTTAATCCTTGTCTAAATTCAGTCCCCCCCCCCTCCCCCTCCTCCCCCTCCTGCGCGGAGCTCGGAAAATTTTACGATTTATTAAATTATTAGAGAAAGAATACGATTCGTTGTAGAGTTCTCGACTCTGAATCCTCGTCTGAATTCAGTCCCCCTCCCCTCGTGCGCGAGGCTTTGACGTTTTATTATTAGAAAAAGAAAACGATGCGTTGTACAGTTCTCTATACTCTTAATCCTTGTCTAAATTTCAAAGATGTTTTTTGTCTGCTCCTTTTTCTTTCTACACTGTACGTCCTCTTCCGATGGGGGTGGGGCGCCCCCCCCCCCCGGCTACGCGCCTGCGGTCAGATAAACACATCTTGATACCTTGTCCGACCCCGCAAGCTCAGGGGTTTAAGGCAATACATTACTATCAGATAAGGGAATAAGAAATTACCGTCAGGTGATCATCTAAGGACCCGCCATAGGGCCCTAGATGGAATCCAGGGGGCAAAGCCCCGGAAGCTTAGGGGTTTTAGGCATTTAATCACGGTCAGATGAGCATATTTTGATGCCTCATTATTTTGTTAACTCTGGCAGTTAACTATTCTTACTTTCTTGCTCTCATTCTATTTTATTTCTCTTTAATATACTTTTTCAAGAAAAGTGGGGGGGGGGGGGGGTTCGAGGCTCTCGATCCCCGCCGTACCTCGGGCCCTGACATGTAGGAATCTCAAGAATCATATTTTTTGCTTGGCTGTAAATTCAGGAATTTGTCATTTTCCAGCAAACACATACAAACGTATAATTTACTAAAAAGTGAGGAAAAATTTCGGAAATTATGTCATTTCAGCATTATTTGTTATCAGCCACTGTGGAATTAGAAATAAACCACGTTTGAATTTAATTTCCCCCAAGCACCCCCCCCCCCCTCTGTCAGTACGCCAGTATCTCCTCTTTCCCTTTTTTCTTTATCTTTCCTTCCTTCTCTCTTATTTTTTTGATTGGGGGGGGGGGGGGGGGGGTGGGTTAACAGCCTGGGAGGCAAGGCCCTTTCGGCCCCCCGATCTCCTTTTTACCCCTTTTCTTTTCTTCTTCCTCTTCTTTCTTTCCCTTTTTCTCCTTTTTCCCTTTCCCTTCTTTTCCTTTCTTCTCTTTTTTTTCTTCTTTTTTTTTGCGGGGGGGGGGGGGCCAAGGCCCGCTCAGCCCCCCCCCCCCTGGATCCGCGCCTGACTACAGGCCAGTGTCACTGACATCTATTATCTGCAAGACACTGGAACACATCGTATGTAGCAGTATCCTTGAGCACCTTGATGACTTTAACATTCTGTTAGATGCTCAACATGGATTCCGGAAGAGACGGTCTTGCACATCCCAACTTCTCCTCACTATTCAAGATCTTTCCAGTGGAATTGACTCGAGAGACCAGATTGATGTAATCCTGTTGGACCTATCAAAGGCTTTTGATAAGGTTCCGCATGGAAGACTCCTCCATAAGATCCACTACTATGGAATCCGAGGTAGTACCCATAACTGGGTTGAGGAATTCCTTACAAGACGCTCACAGAGGGTATTGCTTGATGGATGCACTTCTCACACCTCTCCTGTCCTGTCGGGCGTTCCCCAAGGCAGTGTAGTCGGGCCTCTTCTATTCCTGCTGTTCATCAATGATCTTCCTGACTGCATATCAGCCAAGTCTACGGTGAAATTGTTTGCGGATGACTGCATATTGTACAGGAAGGTGTCAAGTGCAGATGATGCAGAATGCCTGCAGAAGGACTTAGATGCACTCCAAGAATGGGAAGCAGACTGGCTAATGCAATTCCACCCTAAAAAATGCCAGGTTATGCATGTCTCTAGTAAAAGGCAGACATCCAAAGCCTCCTTTCCTTACTTCATCCATGGAGAGCAGCTACATGTAACAGAAACTGCAAAGTACTTGGGGGTCCACATCCAGAGCAACCTGAAATGGAATCACCATGTAAACGTCGCCACCAAAAAAGCCAACTCTGTACGGTGCTTTCTGCAAAGAAACATGGGGGCCTGCCCACAGAAGACCAAGGAGTTGCTGTGCAAGACATTAGTACGCCCTGTGATGTATGCTGCAATAGTGTGGGACCCGTCCACCCAGGAGAACATCAGAAAGGTGGAAACGGTGCAACGCCGTTGTGCACGCTTCGTCCTGGGTGACTATCGGCGCACAAGCAGCGTCTCAGCCATGCTGAATCAACTTAAATGGGCAAGTCTGCAGGGAAGAAGGGCTCAGCAGAAAGTAGGCATGGTTTACAGCATACTCCATGGCCTGGTTGATCTTCCAGTCACCTACTTCATACCAGTTGTTGGTCCCAGCACCCGTGGAAATCCACAGAAGTTCCATGTCCCCTTTGCCCGAACTCTGCTATTCCAAACCACATTCTACCTAGATACTATCCGACTGTGGAACTCCTTATCATCTGCTGTCGTCGATTGCACCTCTTTGGAACTTTTCAAGCAGAAGGTGCAACACATCAAGCTCCGTTGAGCTTCAGACTGTTTTTTAGCTGCACATAGAATTCTTGTAGAGCCTTTTTACTTGCACTGTACACTCGGCACTTGACAAGCACAAAGTACGATAATACGCCAACGGCGGACTGTACTATACTGGAAGAAGAAGAAGAAGAAGAAGAAGAAGATGATCACATTCGGATGACAGGAGGCCCTATAGTGCGTTTTGATATTAGAGATCACATTTTAAAGATAATTAAAATTATTTCTTAAAAGAGTGCCGTGACTTTGATGTGTTGAAAAACGCTGCACTAGATCACAAGTCATCGAGTCAGACAACGTACCGCATCGGTAATACATGCTCCGGATCCTGTGTTGACAGCCTCTTACTACCACTACAAAAAATACTTAAAGGCATCGTTTAACAATGTTAAATCTGAGATGCATGGCCCTACGTGTGATCAGTGTCTGTGATATGGTGTAAAATAATTGGGGCCCCAGACATATTGCGCTTCAAAATGATCATGAAGTGCCTCAAAAAAGAAAAAAGAAAAATCTTTGAGTGACCAGTTTTACCATACTCGTTTTCTCTAATAGACTGTAGTGTTAGGAAAACGAATTTTAAAATTTCGATTTCCGATCATAAATATCTTGATAATCACACAGGTGATCGGCTTGTAAAAGTCATGGGGTTCCTGACTGAATAATGGGTTTATAATTATCATTGCAGCATGAGGCAAAGTTACCCAATCCCTTCTCCTTCTCTCCCTCTCTCTCTCTCTCTCTTCATTCTGGCATAATAAATGGGAACCATTTAGGATGGGATAGCATCAGCGCCCATTACGAGGTTGCTCGGCTAAAACAAACTTAACACCCCGCAAGAACACACCGAAGTCAATATCTTAGATATATGACGCTAAACGAATTCTAATTATCATTATCATTCCCCATTCTAACGCAACATAAAGCATGTTAAGCTTTTCATTAACGAAACGAAATGAAGTGCCAAGCTTAAATATCATGGTACACATGAAATGCATGTCTATAAGAAACATATACCACCGATGATTGATGTATGTTAAAATTTGAAAAAAGGAGGTAAAACACGCATTATCAAAGGGCATTCTCTTTGTCCCATTCTTAGACACCCATTATATAAATCAAGGCGACCGGTCATCCAATCTTCTTGGACACCTGGGGGCCAGCCAGCTGTGTGTCACACAAACTCTATCTCTTGATGATGAGTTAAAAGGTCCCCCACATCCTTGATACCACTGATGACGTATGGGAACGGTCATCGGAAACGTCCGAATCTTCCCTCCTAGCCATTTGGAAATCATGGGAACAATTCGATAAAAAAGGCATCTAATCACCTTCGGTCCAGCAGTTGCCCTACCCCTCCCCCCCCCCCTCGTTCAGACGAACAGAATTCATCGTTAAAATAATACAATAAGTTTGTTCTGGTCTGAACGTCGTATAACGAATCGTCGTGTGGCAAAACGCATCGTTTCGCATGGAAACTCGATTTTGAATCAGGGTACCGCTCTAGTCTGAACGTCGCGTCGTACGAAATCGTAAAACTGGGTGGAGCTTGTCATGAACGCGCAAAGATGATTGGCCAGCTGCCGTGTCAATTGACCTCTTCAAAATTAGTTTCTTCATACGACATATTTTTGTATATAATGTTGTTTTAGAGCACGCTCCTTTTGCTATACGATGATTCTTTATACGACGTTTCTTTGTACGAGTTTCGTATGAATTTCTTTTCGTCTGAACAGGATATGAAAGGCCCTTCACTTCTCGAAGGCCTGACAGTGATGACGATGCCGGGTCATCGTCGTTCACGAGTTGATGCAATACACAAAGGATAGGATGAAACGCTGAAGATAAAGTTGAGTACTTTTCATGCGATTGCCTTGTGAACAAAATATGTAGACGTTTTAGGAAAGATTTAGTATGAAGAAAAAAAATCACGTTCACGGCTTAACTTTTAAAAATATATCATTCCATATTATGTTCATCATGGAAACGGACTATTTTCAGCGCATTTTAAAGTTATTGATCTTACTCAGTGACTTGGAAGAAAAAACGGTGTACTTCTTCTCAAGTTCAGGTGAAACAGTGACTCCTGAATCCTAATGACTCGTTCAGATATGTCACGGCACAACCGTGGCGATCTTTTCCCCCCTTTCTTTTACGATGGCGTAAAATACAATACTTTGTACATCATCTGCTGCGCACAATTGCCATTCATTTACAAAGAAGAAAAAACTGCGGTGGTTAACCGCGACATATCTGAACAAGCCTTGAGCTTGTAGAGGTGTCGTGGACGAGTGGATATGTCACTGGACTGTGGATCACAAGGTCCGCGGTTCTAGTCCCACCGCGACACTAATGTCCTTTGGCAAGACATTGATCTACATTCGCCACTCTCCACCCAGGTGTCAGTTAAATGGGTACCCGGTAGGATGCGAAAGCTAATGTGCTTAGATTAGCAAGTGTGCGCTTGTAAAAATGACGCCTGGCTGGAATGCTCCCCAGGGAGTGGAGAATGTGCATATATTGTGTGCGGTCCTGAAAAGCGCTATATAAGAACTAGCTATTATTATTATTATTATTGAGCTTGAGCAGTAGTAGGTCCATGGCTTGAGCTAGACTACGCTCGTATTGACCACTCACAGATTAAAGGTAAAAAGATACTAAAATAAATAAAATCCAGCGATAGCTTGAAGCTAACTGCCGAGATCTATTAAAGATAATTCACACATCTTCTTCCTTCTTTACGACCGAGTACGCTGCAGAAAAAAAAGAGAGGTAAAGCTCCGAGTTTGTCTTAAGTGGTTGTATTGTTTTTTGTCCAGTATTGTCGTAATGGAATCTAATATAATTGGTTTCATTAGGCAAATTAAATGTAATCTCATGAGGAGTGAAATGTTATACTCCATCTTGAATTAGCGTCTATTGGACTTGCTCTCAGGGAGTTTTGTCAAAGCCAATCGTACATTTCGCCTTCTAATTCATTTGTGTTCGATTTTTGTCGGCGAATTAGTTAATTGTAAAGCGGTATTATGGTAAATTTTGTAATAGGGAGGAGGGGCGAATATCTCCTAAGGAGTGTGGGGCGGAATATATATGAATGAGGCTTCGCGAATTGAAGATCCATTGTAACTGGTAATGAACTTTACGGGTCTTCAAATCGGGGTGGGCGTATGTGGCCCAAAAATATAATGCTGGCTACGCCACTGGATACCTCGTTACCTAGTGAGTCAAACGTTGCTATTACGTTGTTGTTTCGAATGCGAACCTGGAGGTGGTTTCACAAAGCCCTTTTTCAATGACAAATGACAAAAATCAGTGACAAATCTGCTGATAACCAACCAGAAGCAAGGATTTCAGTAGCGTGTAACAAAACCTGTCATTTTCCCTGATGACAAGTTTGGTGAAACGCCCCCCTGATGTATGCCATAAGGTTAAAGTCTGGATACAGGCAATACGTCAAACACATCCGGCTGTTCATCACTGTGGCGCCTTGATCAATATGGCACTCTTCCAATAAGTTCAGTTAACAGGATATAAATAGGTCTACATTTTTCGCGACATTTCTCAACTTTCTATTAATCTCTCTCTCTCTCTCTTTATCAATCTCTAAGGTGAAGGTAAATAAGCACTCAACTTGGCAAAGAGCAGCGATTTAAAAGACCGAGAGTTTTAAACGGAGGTCGAGCGCCATGACCTTCTGACTATTAATGTTTCAAAGCCTTGTAACTATTTTACGAACGGCAAATACGCGCAACAAAGGTTTTACACAGTAATGTTCACTGAGCTCTATGATATTAGATACAGAAAGGAGAAACTTATTCCGTTTTCATATGAAGAAACAAAATCGCAGCGGTGTACAGCGTAGGATCTGAACGAGGCTTAAGGGTACCATGAAACACAAGGGCTGTTTTTATTTAGTACATGTATATGGTTAAGTTGATGAAAATTGACCCCCGTTTACCAGCAACAACAACAAAAAAAGGAGAGGAAAAACAAAACATAATAACGGTTATACAGCATATGGGGCTGCTCATATAATAAAAGTTGTTATTAAACTTTATGTTTCGACTATTTATAAAATATTTCCAAAACGGGGAATCAAAAATAAAATGTGTGCATATAGAGTTCAACAGAACATATTGTTGGAAAATTGGCAACATATTTCATATTCCAGATATCAAAATGACACATCTTTATGTGATTGACATATTAGGCAAAGGGACAGCATGGGTAAACAAATGGCACTTCTTTCAAATCATAACAGCTTGATTATGTTACATACGCACCATCTTGACTTGAAATGACCCTTCTATTTCCTTTTTTAAAAACTTATGTCATTCAAACCCCACTCGGAAGTAAGAGTAGGTTTTTGACAAAATTTGTCCGGTGATGGCACGATCTGTTATTTTGTATAAAGTTGATTGGGCAATCGATGACTTTTGGAAGAAAGTTCAAACAAAAACTGGGGGAACTTTTTCTCACTAAATAATCTGGATGTTTGCTAATCAGGTAAGATGTTTTTCCCCCTTTAAAATGTGTCTTGAGGAGATCTTGAATTACTGGGCTCTTGGTTTTTTTTTTATAAATTGTTCTAAAACGGAGTTTTTAAACTAGGCCTACATATTTTGTTTTTGTTTCATCAATTATCCGAGTTTAGACTACGAAATGGGCATGTTGTCACGAATAAAAAATAAAGGCATATCTGAATGCCAGTTCTTTAATCTTAGTGACTGATCATTGATTATGCTAAAGATATTTATTATCGCTCGTGATCACCAGCAGCATTCGCAAATCTAAAAACACAAACGTTCCTCCCCCACACCCACAGTGACACCCCACCCACGCACGCACACCCTCTATTTCCTCCGCTTGCCCCCAGCCTCTTGACTCTCGTTTTAGAGGGTTTCTCAGTACGTGCGATCGATAACGCCAATTTCCCTTTTACGCAGTCAAAAAACGCGCGCCCTTCGACCCGTTTTAACGTTTTGCCATTGAGCTCTCTCTCTCTCTCTCTCTTTCTCTCTCTCTCTCTCTCTCGCTCTTTCTCTCTCCCCTCTCTCTCTCTCTCTCTCTCTCTCTCTCCCTTAAGAAAGCGTGTCAACAAGAGTCAGAACAGGTAATACAAGGGCCGTTCCATAGCAAGATATGTATCTTAATCGAGTTGTTATGCTTTAAAGGAAGCGACATTGATTTTCTCCATGCATGGTTGGGGTTGAATATCCCGTTTGTATACCGCGGTATTTGAAATCTTGAATCTGAATTTCAGTTTCCGAGCGAGGCGTCCCGGATGTCTGCATTTCCGATTTCGACGCATGTTACAAATACAAAATAGGAATGGTTCAACTTGTATACCTATATTTGCGGCAGAAAATCATGTGAATTCTTGCAGAAAAACCCGACTGAGTACTTGGTGAATTAATGACATGAAATATTTAAAATAGTTTTAGTTTAAGAAGTTACTTTTCTGACAGAACAACAAACAGTGCGTCTGCTTTATTACGAACTGACAAATCCATCATGTTACTGAACGGAGTCGTCGGTTCGATATAACGCCGACGAGTACATGAAATAACGAAAAAAGCATGGTTATAAGAGGTGGTAAGCTATAAGAAAATGATGTTCACTGGCATTGATTTACATGGATTGATGATAATCGGTTAACCCTTAATGTAAAGAAAACAAAATGCATGTTAATTGGAACTCAATCTAAAGTGAAAAATAAGAAACTAGAAATGTATGTAAACACCAACAAACTCGAACAGGTTAATGAATTTAAATATCTTGGTTTGATAATTGACTCTTGCTTACGGTGGAACTGCCACATTAATACATTATGTAATAAGTTATCAAGAACTATTGGTTATATCAGACGTATTCAATATCTTTTACCGAAACGTATTTTGTTAATGATTTATAATAGTTTGTTTTTACCGCACATCGATTATTGCAATATTATCTGGGGACAAAGTGCAATGTGTCATATTTCAAGAATTCAAAAACTACAAAACCGTTTTGCAAGACTCATACTTAAAGCTGATTTTTTTACCCCTCACATCACTATGTTGACTGAACTTTCCTGGCAATCAGTACGTCAAAGAATTAATTACCAAATTTGTTTAAATATGTACAAAATTCAAAATAATCTCACGCCTTTATATCTCAAGCCAATAGTTATCCCGAGAAAGATTTCTATTTATACCAGGCATTCTGCACAATCTCCACTCTTCATTAAAACTCCCCGAACAGATTATTTCAAAAGATCCCTTCACTACCAAGGGTCACTCATGTGGAATAACCTCTCTCCTAATGTACGTGTTAGTGTGTCCCTATTGTCCTTTAAGAGGCAATGCAAGCTTCTCAGTATCCAAAACGCCCTCTGACAAACACTTTTTTTTTTCCTTCTTCTTCTTCTTTCATTTGCAATATTTATTCTTAAACTTTTTTTTTTTTTTTTTTTTTTTTTTTTTTTTTTTAAATATTTCATATATTGTATTCGTATTTCTTGTTGTAATTCTAGTTACTTTGTATATCGGTTTTATTTGTATGTATACCATATTAATGTGCAATGTTTTACATGTTTTTAATTGTATAGACAGGGCCCCTTGGAAGAGCAATACTCGTTATTGAAAGGGCCACCCTGTATAAAGAAGACTTGAATAAATAAATAAATAAATAATACATTAATTCTGCTGTATATTCACCCTCCCCCCGATTTATTATTGGATCAGAGAGTGATTCTGTATGGTTTCAACTTTCTTCCAGACGTATTGTATGAAAGATTTTGGTCGAAGTTAGCATCCTTTTTATCGTTATTGACGTTTCATTATTCCAATATTTCTTTCTCAGCCCACTCCCTTCTTGTTTTATTTCGGGCTCCGTCTACATTTTACACTTTTAACAACTTTTTCCCACCACCGACCTGCACTCAATTTTTCTATCTCCTTCGCATACTTCCTTCCGTTTGTTCTCGTCCCCCCCCCACTTTGTTTAGTCTCATTCTCTTTCTCTCTCTCTCTCTCTCTCTTTCTATTTCCTTCCTTCTATCACCCTTTAGTTCTCTCTTCCTCTCCTCGTACCCACGCTCTTCCTCCCATTCTATAATTTACCCTTTTTACCCCTTCCTATCTCTCTCTCTCTCTCCCCCTCTCTCTCTCTTTATCTCCCCTCTTTCTCTCTTCTTATCTATAATTCTTTCTTTCTATTACATTTTTCTTGTCTTTCTTTTATGACATGCTTTGGGGATGTTATCACTATTACATTGAACATGGGGGGGGGGGGGGGGGGTACTACAATTTATTTTGTGCCTCCCATATGTAGGTCCCTCTATCCCGTATCCGTTCATCAAAATAAATTTTGCAAAACAATCGCATATTTTGTTACCCTTTTAAAAATCACCAGTTTCTGTTGATACTGTCATAACTAGGATTGCATTACGTCATTAATTTTAACTTCACGTTTTTCCTGTGACTACAGCCACAAACTGTTCATTCTTATTCAAGGCCATTTTTTATAATGTTTTAAATCTTTGGTCTTGTGACAAATGCTTTCATCTCAATTTTTATCCTAAAGGTGGGTTCATAGGTCTGTTTTTGAAATAATCTTCCTTCACTTATCTTTCAATATCTCTCTTTCCCGCTCGCACTCTCTCTCTCTCTCCCCTCTCTCTCTCTCTCTCTCTCTCTTCATTAATAATTAATTGATATGATCTACCTATTAGAGTATTAGTGCCTAACAGTATAATCTACAATTATTCTTTTGCTAGAAGGCGGAAACATTTCGTCACTAAAGTAAACATGTTGGTTTCGTACGCCTCAATGATATTATCCCCCCTGCATTCATTCATAGAATGATGGACCATACCTTCGGGAAATATTTGATGTAAACAAGACCAATTTCAATTCACAGTATCGTTTTCATGCAAAATATTCAAGTAACCTGGAGTTATGTACAGCAGTTAACAACAAATGAAGTAGATGCATGTTGAGGATACTTTAAAGATGAGCTGCCGAAGAGTAGATAACAAAAATATGAGTGAAACCCCACAGGCAAGAGTGATTATATTACTGCTCTGACATTTCCCATACCCCTTCTTATAAAGATTTCTCTAGTTCACATTGCACGGTATAGCCTGCCCTCCGTCTATACTATAATGTTCCTTTTTAGGAAAAAAAGTCTCTCAGGTGTTGAACTATGCATGCGCCAGGAGAGGACAAAATGCATTTCTTTTTCTGCAGCTTCTCTCGCTCTCTCTCCCATTACCATTCTCGCCATTTTGAAGTTCATGTTATTGTTATTGTTAGTTGGTTTATCTGAAATCAAATTTACTTGAAGGGCATAATCTGGTTTAATGAGCAGTCGTAATTTGGTCGTAAATGGAAGAGTAAAACAAGTCTTTTAAGGATAATGGCGTTCTTCCATATATTACTTCACAAAGCTCATTAGTAACAAGGATAGAGAATAACTATTTGCTTCAGGATCGCAGATAAAATCTACTCAATCCCAATACTCCTATGTTTTTATTCCCAGAAAAAATATAAGTAGTAAACGGTAATAATTAATGAACCACATAATCAATAAACTACAGTGGAAAATGGAAAACGTGTAACAAGTTCATAAATACACTATATTCCTACTAAAAACTATTTAATTTACTATACTGTCCATTGATACAACATCCATTACCAACAATTTCAATTTGAGGAGCTCGTTTCAAACCAAAATGAGCTTTCCCAAGCGAACCCAAGCGCACAAAGAAAAGTATGTATTGGACTACATACACATGGACATGAAAATTTTGTCCACACTTTTCAACTATTTTTCATCATATTTCGACTATGAGTGCAGTTAAAAAGAGCATCCTTTTCAGGGAATATGTTTATTCTAAGATATTTTTCCAAAATGATATACAAAGGATATGAAAGCTCGCACACCATTGTCATCTTTCCCAGCATTCAACCTCCTCTTTAAGGAGAAGTGTTCAGAGGAATGGAGAAATTGTGAATCTTTCATCGGTGCAACATTAAGATGGTTCGAGGTTCCAACAATCTAGTCCAAACCTCGCGGCCTTATGGTGTGAAGCTCTTGAGATTCTCACTCATGCCTTCATTCACAACACTCGAAAGGGAATTCAGTAACACGAAGATTCACCCAAACACATATAAATCCCCTTCAGAATGAAAAGATTAATCATATTTAGAAAAATCATAATCGGAAGCACATTCTGGGTCTAACAATGCATTTTAATAACCCGCCCGATAACTTCAATACTCAAAGATAATCCACTTTTCATCCAAACAAAGAATATAATGATGAGTGAGTCCCCTCATTTATGAATATAGTTAAACAAAAATACTCACTTTTAAAATAGTTATCCATCATCCGAATACAAACAGAACAAAAATCTAAATACACTCCATCGAACAGTACCTTGTCACATGGTTCAGAAATTTGTATCGTAAAAACAAATTACGTTTTGATCAGAAATGAAACATAAATGAGCATTAATCTGAAGAAAGCGAATAGTGTTGAAAATATCTATATTATAAAAGACTTTCATTTTTTCTTAAGCTAGGAAGGGGGAAGTTACACCAGCAGCATTGTTTTACGGGTGCTTTCATGTGCTGTGCTATACAACGAGATTTTACTGTGTTTATTATGAAAAGGTGTAATTCTTTTTATTTCGTATCTTTAAAAAAAAAGAAATACATTCTCGTTAAAATCAACATTAGCGAATGTAATGAGAAGGGCGTATACGCTTTGATTGTGCACGTACTGCATAATCTTATATATCAATCATGATGGTATTCTAAAATGTCATCCGTTATTATAAATCTCGGTAAGAAAACAAGTTAAATGCGAATTTATATTTTGATTCCCACTGCCCCTACTTTCTCATGGACGGGTCTGTGTCATACTTGTCAATGAATCATACGAATGTTAGCCTGTAGGAATAGGTTCGACTGCCTGCAGTAAAGTTACAAGTACGCTTTTAGAAGTACAATAAACTGAAAACATGTTGATGACGAACATGAACTTGCCCTCAATCCATGACACAAGCCTAGTGCTTATTTTCGGTTGAGAACATGAACGGGTAAAGAAGAAATATGAAGTATTCTTGTACTTTGGATTTTAAACGAGAGAGGAAGTGGATCGGGAGGGTTTCAAGGGGTGTGAGAGGGAAGTGGAGGGGGCACAGGGAGGGGCGACCGTTTAAAGAAGGGGAGAAATAATAAGAGGG